>CM052162.1:2219337-2279921 GCA_028455555.1 Augochlorella aurata
CATATTTGGATGACGTGGCGCTGAACGTGTTAAATATCGTTTTAGAGAGAGTTAACATGTTGACTTAACAACAAAGTTGGTTTGAGAGGTTGTTGTATGCAATTTATGTGTTAATAGTCTCCCTTGGGTAAGTTTTTAATTTCCATGAAGTGAAAATGTAATATAAGCATAAAAAATTCGTTGTTTCTCACATTGCTGGCATGTACGTTCGACATTGTACAATAACTTGTTCAGACACAATCAATTCATCTATACGTTTTAATAGAGTATACAAATCAGTCTACATTCAGTGCATTTAAGAATTTATTTTTATCCCGATAGGAAACCTGGATTTTCCAAGTTCTTCCTTAATTATTTCCTCTTCTAAGCTTTGAAAAAATGTAAAAAAACTTTGCAATACTTATTGAAGTTTCTACTTTTAATTTACGATATTTGTTGTAAAACATTGTATGTTTAATCGTCATCTCGTGTTTCAATTTTCTGAATTGGTCCAGACATGATGCATGTGATTCATTAACCCCTTTCTTTTACATCTGTTTGTGCCAAGTTGTAACATAAATAATAATTTTGTAACTCCAACTAGGTTTGTGTATATCGACTTAAATGAATGTAAAACAGTATTGGTCGGACAGGCCAGCTAATTAATGTGCCTGAACATGTGTAGCTAATAAATACAGCAACAAACTTGCATCGAAGCGGCTTGTCATGAGTTTTTCTACGTGTTGTTTTCCAAGTAACAGTTAATAACCAAAATGGAATTATTCGAGGAATATAAAGTGAATTATGTCCGAAAGCAAATCAAAGAAACTGCAATTGGTCACCCTATCGTAACCGGCTCCACTACCCTACACTGCGATTTTAAAAGTTGTTTCATATCGGCTTTTACTACTTCGCATTAATATTACGGTTAGTACTTCTTTTTATGAATCTTGTGTATCGAAGTTTTCAGCGCTCGGTCCGAAACTGGGAAATGGAATATAAAGCAAATATAATACAGGAATTTCATGGAATGCATTTCGTGCCAGAAACATTCGTTCCCATCCACTTTGATTGTTACGTTCTCATCGGATCGAATAGGAAACCATTTATTTATTGAAAGTGTTGTCACAAAGTTGACATCGTTGCGCGAAGACAGGTTTATCCGAACACCTACGTATATCATAGTTACACAGAAGGTGTAAATGTTCAAATATTTACGAATGCTGGATCTACGTGCCGAATATATTGTCCTAGCCGACGCTGTTCTTTGTGGAGAATCGAGTGAAAGGGTAATAAAAATTGAAAGCAGTCGGCCGAGAAAACGTGGCCGGGACAAGTGTATACGAAGATTATATTTATTATATTTATTTTTGTTCAGGTGTTCAGTGTTACAAAATGTCACTCTCCTAGACCGCCGTTGTGTGCGAAGAGAACGAGAGCATTGTGACTTAGCAAATATTGTACCATTAAAGGAAGTTTAAAAGCCCTTCTCCAGAATTTCCTCCAACACACGCGACCGGGGACCCAGCACATTGCCTCTGTTCGAAGGGAAGTCCTCGTAAATTTACTTGCGCCTGGCTACTGTTGTGTATCTCGAGGACCCTCGTCCGGAAAGAAGGGAGAACCGACCGGTGGAAGAAACGAAGCGCGGGATTTTCACGGTAAATCTCAATTTAGTGGTTAATCGCGGTCCCGTCTTCGGGTACACCGCCATTTTCCATTCACCCTGCTCTGCCGTCTACACATTCGCTTTAATGAAAACAAGTGTATCGAGGATGGACAAAAGAGCCTGTTGAATTGAATCATTTTAATCAACGGGAATACGATTCCTAAGCCCAGACATTTTCGCACCGATTAAAAGGTACTTAACGGCACTCAAAGGCATTCAAACGCACTCAAGGAATCGATTAGTTTGCAAATTCTTTTATAATTGACTCATTTATCATTCTATGAATTTTTTATTATTTCTAAAGCTGTCGACGAGTCTAAAACGCTTATAACATCGTGAATTCTCATTCAGGGCACCGCCAGTTTCTCAATTTTATACTTTCTTCAATTGCTTAACACTGTACCTACCGAGTCGGTCAAAGTGACTGGTTTCACATCTTTTGTTTCAAAGTTGCTGAAACTATAAAAACGATTTCATAAAAAATGACCGAATAAATTTTTTCATTCAATCATACATTGTAATAAAAATAGCGGAAGGTCTCAATGAATACCATATTTTCATCGTTATAAAGCAATATACGTTACTTACTTTTAGTGCTCGGCAGGTTTAACGTAAAAATATGTAAATTTAAAGATAAGAGTATAAATACTTTTACATACAGTGAGTCCCATAAGTGTCCGTATCTCGCTTAAAACGACGTAAAATTTTGAAAACTAATCCCATTAACATCTTCAAAAAATTCAAGTTGTCCAGGCGCTTTAAAAAAGTTATTGCGTCTCGAAGGGTGTTCGAATACTTTTTTCAGGGATTGTACAAGGGAATACAAAACTTGAAGTCACTGAGATGTTTGTCGCGGAAAGAAACGTCACGCCGCGGGAATCTGTTCGATTTCGAAAGTTTACGTAATCCATTGTCGTGGTACAGTTTTCGAGGAGAGAAAACGGGGTTACGCGGCGACAGCGCAGCGGCGTCGTGCCACCCGATCGGGCACAATGTAAAGCACACTGGACGATAATAATTTGGCGCGGTACCAAAGTTCGGGATTCTGTTAGCCGGCCCGTACTGTCATCGTGGAAAAAATACGGTCGGCAAACATGGACGAGGAAATCCGAGCGTCGCGCCGCCCGCTATTCACCGCAACTTTCGGCCGGTGCTTTCCTATTGGAGGCCGGATTTTTGTTCCATCCGTTCTCTTCCTTCTTGAATCGGTTTGCCCCACTAAATGGAGGACGCCTAGCTGTCGTTAAAATAAAATCGAAGACTCCATCGGTTCGGCCTTACGATTGTTCTCCGGTCGACATTACCCTTGTTAAAGTCAGGCCGCCCCGGCTACTTACGCGGTAGCGTAAACACGTGATGTTTGGACCTAATCCCTAACAATTATGTAGTCAGTTGCTCCATAATGTGTACGCTATCGATCTTTGTATAAATCTCCAATTTTCGCTGATTAACTTACAAGCAGCGAAAGAATCTCTTATAGAGTAGCGTATACAGTGATTGACCGTTTGAGCACGTGTGTTACACAATTGATAGAAAAGAATCGTTAAAATCGAATAATAAAAATTGCTGTTATCGCCATAAGAAGACTTAAGAAATGATACGAAAATTCAGAATTTGTAAAATCGTTAATTACTAGTAGATATCTAAAATTACAGTTATTCCCTGGATATTGCATAGTGATTCACCCTTCTACTAGAACAACCATGAACACACTCCATAATCATTTCTGACGTACAAAATAGTTTATTTATCAATAAAAACTTAAGTCTATAGTGAATGATAATATTATACACGCTACATGCTTCTCTAATTGAAATCGAAATAAATTAAGTTAACGAATGCCATTAATGCGTAATCAAATATATAATACGAATAAAAGATGCTTTTCGAAATGTTCGCATTTATTTTATTTGCATTCATCATTAAAATAATTACGCAAATTATATATTCATTCTTACTGATTAATATACAGGATGAAGCAACTAATGGTGATGCAAAATGCGAGATGGTTATGTTTAATTAAAACTCGTTGCTCGGAGAACTTCGATTTCGCATTCCATTTTCTGTTCTAATTTATTATATTTTACATTTTGTCTTCCTTTGTTTTCTCATTTTAATGATTTATATTGTTTGAATATTGTACGTTTCGATACCTGACATTCTATTTGTATGTTACCAATTTATGAATCTTTATAATGGTAACGTCACCGATATCGTGCATACAATTGAATATTTTGAACACTGTTAATAAGAGACATATTGATAACAATATTTCTCTTGTTAAATGAAGCTATTGACTATGTTGACTACATGACAGAAATATAGAGAACTCGATATTTTCTTAAAAGAGTAATTGATCAAATAGAGAGCAAATTGGAAAATGGAAAAACTTTTTAAAAATTAATCCAAATGACTTGAATTTCATTGAGATAATAGACTGTCTAATGTGCCAAATAATAAATAAAAAAGATTCGCAATATTGCAATTGAGTGGAATACTACAAAATTTTCATTATAGGCTAAGGCAAACAATTTGAAAAACCATCAATTTGTAATTTTTTACCATTCCAACCAATTGCAATTTTTGTAATTTGGTCTGGTAAACTAGCCAGTTTAGTTGCACCCTATATGTTATTTATATATTTTTGTCACACTGTTTTTATATGTATATATTTATTGTTGTATTCCTATATTATGTAATTAGTATTCTTTTCTTTTATTTCTATTGTCTTCAATGAGAATTAGCAAGTGGATTATTATCATTGTTAATGTTATTATTTATATATTTATTATATCTATTCTTTATTGTTAGCCTATGTTTCTATACTTGAGTTGTTAATCTATTTTGAATCGTTTTATTTATTTATTTATCTATATTAGCGAGTGCAGAAAGCGATAATATTGTACTTACCCCCGGGAAAGTCATGTGATCTCGGGGGAACATGATTTGTAAAATAAATGAGTAGTATCTCAACAAAATTCAAGTAGTTTCATCCAATTCGAAAAAAAGTTATTCTGTTCGGAAAAGTGTCAAGGTACTTTCTGCGACTACTGAAAACGGTGGGGTGAAATTCCTCGGAACACTATCTTGGACAGAGACACCTGCGGTAGAAGAACAGACGACATCTAAATCCTTTACAAAGGTGGAGAAAGTTTAAAGTCGATTTTCTTGAAAACGGAGTCCCGGATAAAAAAATGTTGTACCTTTGTTTCTTATCTTTTCACGTAGAATTACCATCAGCTGAGTCGTACTACGATTTCCGACCCACCCTGTATACTCGAACAACGACCAAGCCTGATTCAAACTCATTACAAACGTCTCTCCTAGATGCAAAAGTCGCTGAAACAACGTCAATACCGATGCATGCAGGAAGCAGCGGAACATTTCTGAGCGGAGCGGTGCCGGAACGAAAATCAACATTTTCCCCATGTCAGTATCAATTGACGCTAGGTATCAAAACTTTCGGTGCAGAAGTGTTACAACGCCAACTGCAGTAAACTGCTCGGGGCATCGCCTGCTTGGTTCCCGCGTTCGTATCGAGCGCGTTAAACCGCCCGGCGCTTAAATCTGCCGGGAAAGGGATAAAGCGGAAAAATTTCATACGCCGGCTGGTCTGCTGTACATAAGTTTCAGGGACTGCTTGCGGGGTCGGGCCGAGCCGGGGGAAAGGACACGGTGACGAGGGCACGGGAAAATCCGCGTAATCCTCGCGAGGTCTGAGATAGTTTATGTAGCGAAGCCCCGTGAGGACGGCGGAGAACATCGGTTTACGGAAACCGGTTTTCGTTATCGGCATAACGGCCGGGAGTTCGACCTGTAGGGTTATCTTGCTCGAGGTTGCCGAAACCACTGACTCTTGCGTTTACATATCGCGTGAAATGCGAGAGCATTACGTAAACCGGGATCCCTGGTAGCCAGCGATAATGAAGGCCGGTCGAATATTAACGGTGACCCTTGGAAAAATTCTGCCACCGAGTTCAGACGGCTCTAGAGGCCTCTACTAGGGGCCGAGGACGTTGCGTCAGTAAATTCGAGTTGAAAACCTGCTATGAAACTTGTTCGCAGGAAGACTCGTTTACGAGAAAATTGAGGTTGAGGGACTGACGAGCATACGTGCTTTTCGGTACGGTTGGCTAATGCGTCTGATCATTTCTTGCCGGTTTTACTTGCTATAAGTAGCGCGGTGCTGCCGTTTGTTTCTCTACGCTGATTTAATTCAGCATGTTATCGCCAATATACGTCAGTGTAATTATTTAAAAAGTCATGTAATCCTCTATTAAGTCATTTGCAACGTTCCAACGGAAACTTGCTTGCACTTACTAATTTGGATATGAGCAATATTTACTAAACCAATAGTAGTCCAGTAGTAGTCCGATAAAGGGTTAAATGTACATTTGTAATATATTTATATCCATACTTTTCTTATTTCGCAAATGAAGACAAATTTTTTTAAACAAGTTACATCAGATTTAAAGAAGTTACTAATTAGTTAACTAATTAGTCGAGGAATGTACAAAACGTCAATTGGCAACCTTGTACATTGAACTTGAGCTGTCATTTTAACCCGTTAAGTGTGTTTGACGACTATATTCGTCATGGAGATGTGGCAGAATTTTGTGTCATGACGATTATATCCGTCATATGTAAAATTTTGTTACAATTTGATATTTAAATTGTAATTCTGGAAAAAACTAAATTATATTCGTAAATTTTAATATGTTTAAAATGTTTAGAGGTCAAGACGAAATGAAACAAACAAATGAAAATTATAAATAATTTGAGTTGGATTCGTCTTCTTGGATTCGTCAGCGCTTGATTACCGCGACACACACTGGTGGGCGCTTTGCACAGAGGTCGCCACAGTTAACTGGTTAAAACACAATGATGTTAAACAATCTATGTTCAATGTCGTTTGCAAAATAAAATAAAGATTATAAAGAATCAACAATTATTTTTGTACATACCACAATTCATAGCTTTTCTAAACATCAGTTCTGTTCTATCTTATTCAACGTCCGATGACTAATGAACAGGAGTGTACATGTCATCGTACTTGACATATTTATCGGGCCTTTTACGAACGTATTTGCTGCAACGCCCGAATGATGGTTGCTTGTTTCCCATTGCCAATTATTCAAATGAAAATTGATCATTACAATAGCATGTCCGCAGAGCGGTGTAAGTGACTGAAAATGTGCGAATCGAATCAAAAAGCCGTGTTTTCCCGCGACGACCAAATAATACGCGACGGCGGCAGTCAATATTTTCTACTGAAATTTTATTGCGAAACACTCGGTGAACGGGCGGTCACGTCCGTATCCCATGATTCATGCGGAACGTCCGCGTGCATTTTTAAACAATAACGCATCGCGTCCGTGCGCGCGCGCCCGAACGTCCACGAAATTATTTCGATATTTAAACGAACGTTTTACGCCTGGGAAATAACGTTTTCTCGCAGGAGAATAGTAAATTGCTGGACGCGGTGTAACTATAAATAAAGCGGCGCCAATGAAATATTAATTTCGCCGATGGCAAATGAGCGCTGTAACTTTTTTTCAACGGCACGGCTTGTGCGTGTTTTACGCGAACGGAACCGTGTTCGTCGCGTAATTTCCCCGATCCTGTGCGCCGAGCTGATATTTTCAAGCGCGGACCAGATGCACACGGCTTTAAACTGCAATAAAAATCCGCGCGTTCTGCATGTCCGCGCGACGCAACTCGCGCGAGCGCGAGCGCTGCTATCGCTTGTCCTCCGAGCATGCAAATACAGATCGCAAATATTGGAACACGCGAACAATATTCGCGTTCGACTCGATAACATTCGACGCAATCGTTGTATTAACTTTTTACACGCGCGTTTGCTCGCCGTTTAAGGGAACGAAATTACCGAGCGCCATTTTACGTCTCATGTCGGATCAGATCGCTCATTAACTATTTGCAATGAACGCACCTTTAACTAGGCTGCTTCAACAGACTTAGCCAGTAGTGCTTACTAGACTTTAGTTCTCAGATTTCATTTTGCAGTTGTTGGGATCTCTTTACATTTATAGTGCTTGATGTTATTTTGAACTTCGTTCAATGTAGGTTGCGAATTTCGTGCGTTGTCGACAATGATGTTGAGACAAACGCGAAGCAATAAAATTGTTTAAGAGAATTGGATACACTTATTCAAATTAGTGCAAATTGTATGCAGTACATAGGGTAGTGGAGCCAGATACTGTAAGGTGACCAATTGCTGTGCCTTTGGTTCGTTTTCGGGCATAAATAACTTTAATAATAAATTAATGAGTAAGATATATTAAATTTTTTCAATCCTTTATTTTGATTATTTTGTAATACAAAAATTTAACCCTCGCCGTATTTGACACTTGAAACTGCTGTTTGTTAAAAAAACTGCATTAAGATAATATTAATAACAATAGTAATAACGATAATGATGATAATAATAACAAAAGTTTAGTTTAAAATTGTCTGATTAATAAATTTGCAGCAAACTAATATGCGCCGGTTAATTACATAAAATAAAAGTTACATAGAACTGGTGTGAAACATTATTCTCTGAAATGGGACGATCATTTCGATACGTAATATATTAATACGGAGTATTAATACTAATATGAAAAGTAATCAATGTAATCTTATGTAGTCTTGTTTGAAATCTGAAAACCTTACAATTGCATTGGCGAAGGTTCCATGAAGAAAAAATGAAAATTAAAAAATTTACACATTTCATCATCTATTCTTCATTTTTCTACTTTCGGAAAAGGTCTAGACACTTGTCTCCCGAGAAATTTCTTCCTTGGGCGACCTTGGAGCGTGCTGCAAGCACGACCGAACCTGGCACGTAATTATTTCGAGTCAAAAACATTTCGAGTCAATTTTAAAACATAGAAAAATACATATGTATATACATATCTGACCGCGTAAAATAAAATCGCGTAAGTCAATTCTGTGCATAAAAAGTTCCGCATAAAATGAGGTTTTCGCCGTGTAAGACAAATATTTAAAAAGAAGTGCGGCGTAAAAAAGTGCCGCGTACATTGAGGGACGGGTGTAGCTAATAGTTTGGACTGGTAACTAAAAAAATTCAGATAGAAAACTGGCTCGTACTTGGAAAGCCTTGGCAGCTCTCTCCCGGCAAAAGAATATCGGCACGAAAATTATGATCACGGCGTATCCGGCATAAAACACGGTTGGTTTCGTTCTGCTAGGGTGACACGCGCATTCATGGCGGTGCATAAACTATCTACGTTCCCTGGCACCGAAGGATGCGTCTAGGCGGGATGGAACACGCGGCAACGTTCCCGTCGCAGTCTCGATAAACTTTTCCGTGCAGACGGAAATGAAATCGTACCCCATTACGCGCACACTGAAACGCCTACATTCACAATTACTCGTTCGTTTCCAATTACTCTGCGGTAGGTTGGGGGCCGGGGCCCAAAGCTGCTTGCTGTTATAAAGCAGCGCGTAAAAGTAAATATACGGCGTTTGCGGGACGCAGCAAAGGGGGAATCAAAAATTTATGTGGCATTAGCCGCGATCCCATAAAAGAAACCGCGTTTCCATCGGATGAAAGAAATTCCCAGGGAAACATGACACGGCTCGGAATTCTCCTCCGCCGGTCTTATTTGACCTCGTGCTCTTTGTTACTTTTAATCAATTGAATTATATGGGACGTGAGCGGTACCATTATTCTCCGAATGTAGCATTGTTTCTCGTATTGGTTGTTTTACGACTATTGTGCTGTTGTTGATCGAGGTAAATCATATTTAGATAATGTTATGGAAATTGGTAATGCAATTAGAAATGGAGGTATTTTTGGAAAAAAATTCAATTTATTGTGTTACTTGTTAATACAGTGTTATCCGTGTTTGTCCGTTTCTTTGAATGAAATAAACATTGTATTGCAATTCAGTTTCCAAACATATGCACGTGCCTTTTTAGCCGGAGCTGCATGACCTGAATAGCGTTAGCATAAAACAAGCACCGTATAAGCGTATAAAGACGCTCTCATTTGTTTTACTGTATGAAAGAATCCGATAGATTATCTGAAAAAACATCTGTTTTTTAAGTAGAACAAAGTCAGTATTTCGAAAGCAGTGTTTAATAAAACCTTGATGGAGGGACAGGCCACTACGAACTGCAAGCGTACTCGCCTCCCGAAAGAAGTGTTCTGATAATGTTGATCCGGTAGAAGTCGGTGCATCTGGGGTCTAAGAATTACCCGGGGATTGCTGGGACCGTGCAACAGTGAACGAGGGATTAAGGGATTAAATGCAGCGTTCAGCAGCTGTCCAAGTGCCCCGCCTTATGACAGTGTTGCATAATAAAGCGATTCCTGACGCGGTGAAGTCGTTGTTTGCTCCATTTGCGTCCCGACAGACAACGTAATGCCGACTTGAAGAGTCCTCTATTCGCGAGGACAGCCTGCTATCCGCAACCAGTTCGCTGGCTCCTACCAGCAGCGAAAGGACGTATTATGGTAGCCGAGTCAGCGAGTTTCAGGGTGCAGCCACGAATAGACTCCGAGCGGTACGTCGTCGGCCGGCAAATCAATCTTAATCTCTGCGGGTTTATCGTTTTCGTGTGCGGCCCTGGAGGCCCCACGGCCCGGTGGCTTGATTTAAAGTCCAGGATAATATCGGCCGCCCTCCAAGGTGGAATTGCACTCCGTCAGGTATGCCAGAGTAAATTCCGACGAACCGGCGCGGCATGACGGAACGCCTGCAATGTCTAATCAGTGCCAACTCAATTTCCTGGCGCGTCTATTGTCACCTGATTCCAGGCGCGTCTCGTTGCCCTCTGTATGCGTGTGCCTGCCGCCACCCTTTGTCCGCAATGGACTCGAGGTGTCCCGGATCGTTTCGCGTCCAACAGCAATTCTAAAGAAACCATCCTGGACGCCGATGTCCAGGGCGAGATCGGGTCACCGGATGAAATAGCGGTGGGCTGCCTATATCGACTCATAGATTTCAACGTTTCTGTACTTTGATAAAGAAATATATTTGCAACGATTTCGCTGGCATTTAACAGCTTCCACTAAGGCTCCTGACAAAAAGTAGTCGATCGTATACATTTATCCAAAATTTACGAACAATATTCACGTTTTAGAGTTACAAAATGTTCTTTTGTGCAGGTAAGACGAATTGTTCCAGTAACATATCGTTGAAGTTATTGGTGACATTATTGGACTGCAGATTTATACTGCAAAGATATATTATTTCCTATTAGAATTGTTGATGAATGAAGCACGCTATCATTTAATTTGCGTTTCCTCCAGACAGCTTGGAAAATTCCAGTTGTGCATAGAGATCGAGAGTCTAAGGACAAGTTGTGGTACACACAAGTTAAGTCCGGTAAAACCTCAAGAAAACCTGTTCTGATTCTTTTAAACAACGGAGTTTGGAAAAGTCTGAAACGGTTTAAACAGCATTTAGATGAAGAAATATTTGAATGGTGTACTTCGCAGGTTCGCGAGCCAGAAGGAGTATCAATTTCGCGAGACTTTGAAGTTTCTTCGAGCAGTTCGCGAGCAGGATCGAGTTTTTTCAAAGCTGTTAACACTAACAAGCGCTCTCCAGTGCTTCCACGGGTATCTCCGAACATATTTTTTTTTTCTTATCGGGATAGCACTCGGCAACGGCGTGTGATGGAGTGACAATTGTATTCTGGATTTCCAACTATTCCACTTCCATTCTCTCTAGAAAGTGTTTTATCAGAGATAGAGTCTCTGCGGATGGTTCATGCCTCGTTCGAGTGTCGAGTAAAGAGTAACCATTATCCCGCCAAGCGTTCCGAATAAAACTCACGGAGCACGAATTATTATCACAGAAAGAGTTCCTTTCAAGATCGGTTGTTTATCATTATCGTGTCGAGTGTTTCCATGCGCCCGAGTTTTCCCTTGAGATTTCGGGAATGCGGAAGGTTACCGGCGAATGTGCGACCTCGCGTCAATTTAGGCAGACTCTTTAGCCGATACGGCCAAGATTCTTGGACACGTGCTGCGAACTTGTTTATGCGAGCGTTTACGCGCCCGCTGAACGGCTGCGGTTTCTCGTTCTGCGCACCTGTACCGCCAATATTCTGCTCGATACCTCCGAAACTCGAATCCTCTTTCGAAATTTCCATAAGGCCAACCACACTTTCAGGAATTTCTTAAATGGCGCTGGCAAAAACACGGTGTTTCATTTGCATTTGCAAGCACTGAATATGCATCGAATTCAAGTGTTGGTTTCAAATATTCTGTTAGATTGGAATCATATACATACAGTGGCTCACGAAAGTATTTGACCACTTTTAAAAATGAAATACCTTTTTTTAATTTTGGCTGTTAATGTTAATATTTTACTAGACAATGCCTAAACAATATTTTTCTGAAATTGCTTTCTTATCTGGGCCTAGCACGTAATTTCAGACAATACGTTTCGTGGGTTTTTCAAATGAGCTATAGACAAATCGAAATTACAGGAATCGTAATTTTTCACGACTGTTACCAAAATCTGAAGGATTTTTATATCTTTCAGTAGCTGTAGATTGACTCTGCGTTAGCCGACTTCAATGAGATTATCAGCTTGCATTTAGTTTCGAAGTTACTAAGGCTTACAAAACGCATTGTTCATATTTTCATTCTAAACAGAGACATAAAAGTTAAAGAACGCGAGTCCTTTATTATTTTTCTCATTCCATCTTATTAGAACTTTTGAAAAATATTAAACATCGCCTCAGAAATTAATCCCTCTAATATCTAAAAAGAGCACAAGTCATTCATTGCAATTTTTAAAAAGATGTTCGAATACAGTAGAGATCTATTTATATGAGTTCGACGGGAGACGAGCAGTTCATATAACCTGGTGGGTTCATATAATAGAAGTCCGCTGATTACCCCTGCTACTTGTAACATCTCGTTAAAATAACAGGAGTTCGCACTCAGACAAATGGATTTAACCACACACTTAATTCATTTCTCAGATGATAACAATAGGTGTTCACATAACTGGAGTAACGCTCGACAATAGTTCAGATAATAGGAGTTCAGCAGAAGTTCACTACCTCGGGCATTGTCCAAAATTTCGTTCGAATAAATGGAATTCAGATAAGCGGAGTTCTGCTGTACTTTCGTGAGTCACCGGAGTCGTTCCTTCAGAAAATTCCAGTCCTGCATTGAAAATAGCTGTTCAGTTATAGGATCATAGTCGTTATATTAGTAATTCCGGTGTAAATTTACTTTCATAAACGATCACTTCCATTTGAATGAAGGACACGGAAAAGGTAACCAGAAAATGGTAACCAAAAGCAAACGAGACGTCTGCGGTGGTTGATGATAGGGTTTGTGGTGGACGTGTGAAAAATGCAACTCAAATTTGCGCTGGATTGGAGCTGCCAGCAACCGCAAAGCGCATACAGCGAATTTTAAAAAATTCTAGACGGTTTCGCCGGATAAAAATACTGCAGAAGCCAGGATAGGGAAAAGGGACTGACAGCCGATCCAATAAATGGTGTCGCTTTGTTCTGCCAGATCAAAAGACAGGTATTTTCGATCCGAAAGACACCATATTCGAGGCGTTAAACAAAGTTTTATCGTTGGGATCAATTTTTTGTTTTGTTTACAGAAAAAGGATAGATATCGAGCCGTTCTTCTTCGAATAATGGTACCTCTTACAATCAGTAAAAATATAAACTTTTCTAAACAATGATATCACTAGATTGTCGCAATAAATTGTGAGAAAGCTCTCTGGTTTCACAGAGAAGTCGGGCACAGTACACAGAGAACAAGTGTCCGGGCACTTTAAATTCTCAGCGCATTGTTTCCCGGCGCACGTTCGATACCTACTTCGATAATTATCGGCTAACGACGCCGTGTCTCCGCGTTCCCAATCAGCTCGTTAGCGGCTTTTAAGCTGCCCGTTTCCACGGATTTCGGTGAAGGGGGTAAGGACAAATCGTCCCGCGGGAAAAATCGCAGCCGCTCTGACCGAAGAAAAATCGTTGCGCCGCACCGTTCAATAGCTCCGCGGCGGGATTCCCTCCATTATCCCGATGCTACGTTAATTGCGAGCCGTTCCCCGCGAAGCCACTCACGCGTCG
This sequence comes from Augochlorella aurata, assembly GCA_028455555.1. NCBI lineage: Eukaryota > Metazoa > Arthropoda > Insecta > Hymenoptera > Halictidae > Augochlorella > Augochlorella aurata. The sequence continues at coordinate 2,233,070 of CM052162.1, forward strand.
TTCTGCGTCGTTGTCCCGACATTGGCGTCGTCTAACTTCATTCGATTTCACCAGCTGTTGACTGTGACGTTTAATCGGTCCGCAACCGGATCCACGGGCTCAGCCTCTGTCTAGAGACATCAGCTGCGGCGAAATGTCCTCTGTGCGGATGCTCCGCGACGCGAAATAGTCTACGCACGTTGCCCGATCCGTTAGCACCCACTCCTCTCTTCCAGGACCATGCCCGTTAATGGTACGCCAGGATACCTACCGAGTCGTTTCTAGCGGTGGAACGTGCTCGAGCCGCGTCATGACGCCACTTAATATCTTCCAAAGGCCTATCTCGACCCGGGTAAATGTCTCCCGGATTACGCCCGCTGCCAGTTATTTACGATTCCGAGAGAACGTTCAAGGGTTGTCCCTTTCGATCGTTCGAGGCCGGTTTAAGGGCCGCGGGATTCCCCTTCTTTGCATAAGGAGCCCTTTACTGTCCCGTATATGAAACTACCAGTCTCCGCTGCCCCCATTTCAACCTGGCAATAGCAATAAAAATGTTACTACCCGCAGAGGGTGTACAGATATTGTTCGCGTTCGCCCGAAACTTGCTGACTACTTGTCTCCCGGCTGAAGATCGTTTCTCTTACAGATTTCAACGATATCGACGTTTCTTTGAGTTTTGTCAGTAGTAGCAAGTACCACTCGTCGGATAGAGCTCCGGTTCCTCCCTTAAAATGTTGCAAATGGCCCATAAACGAAGAAATAGCTCTTTAAAATAGTTGGCACGATCGAACTCAGATTAAATCGTCGTTGGATAAGAAAAAATTGCGAGTTCTTATTCAACATGGCTTGGATGTGACTCCATGAAATATTGTAGTTCGACGATGCTATCTTCGAACGATATTCCCTGAAAATTTTATTAAAACATTTATAATATTAACAAAATTATGGACTATAATAATCACTAAGTAGTGTTTTGCAAAAGGTATCACAATCATGCTTTCTTTAAATAAGTGACTTGCGAATATGCTAGGTATCATCATGCACACTCCTATTTGCACAATCTGTTTGACTGCGTGATTTTTTCGAGTCAAAATGTAAGAATATTAATTTTTTTGATGACAAAAAGTCATCAAAAATCTTTACAAGTGCATAAAACTGTGGCAAATCTACTGTTGCAAGAAATGATAAGCTTCTTCGTGAGTGCAACGTCCAGACGTGCAGACAATCGGAACATTGGTGTCGGTCGCTGCTTGGCGACCTAGTTCACTAAAATTGCTAGACACGGGCGTTGCGTCCGTCAAAACACATTTGATAGCGCGTTTATCCGTGACGTTTTCATGTAAACTGGACATGCGAGCCGGCACGCACCGAGCATACTAACAAAATTTTCTGCACATTAGCCGAGTTAATGATTTCACCGGATCAATTTGTCGATCGTTACTGCATTAGTCACGCGCGTGGCTTGTCCACCTGTCCGTGACACTGGCAACCACTTGACACGTGCACGCTATTCGACGCGATTTGCACACGCGCGAGTTAACGCAGCGCGTTCGTGCGCATCGTGCGAAAAATTGGTGTCCATCACCTGGAAGGGAGGGGATACAGGGACAATAACACGGATAAATGATGTCGAAGAAATCGATCTGCAGCGGCATGATCGCTACCAGGTCCCGGAAAATTTTGTCTCTCATTCTGGTTGAAGTACTTTTATAGGCACAGTATCTGATCTTCGTGGATCATAGACACACAGTAATTAGCTCCAGAACTTTTTCTCTCCTGCTCCTAATACTCAAAGAAGTTTTGATTTCATAGGAAAATTTATATCGGCAAAAGGAACTTTGAAATTTACCTTTTAGTTTTTAAGAAATGTCAAATAAATTGCTAAATTTATTTTTAATAGGAAAACTCCTGAACTCAGCCAAAGGACACAATAATTGGATCCTTTACCCTATTACTGCGCCGCGGCGCGGCGCCTTGTAAAAAATTCTCACTGCTCCCCGATCGACACCGACTTACCAGGGTCGATCAATAAGTTATCCACTCTTGGAACTTTTGTTTTAAAAGAGACTTGTTCAATGAACGAAAACTTAAGCTGCACGTATGTTAAGTTGATTAGTAACAAGTCGTTATTTAATCTCCTGAATGATATTTTACGCTTTTGCACTTATTGATAATTATACAGGAAAATATGTGAAACGACCTGTAAATGAGTAAAAATTTACAGCGAATGGACAATAATATTCCATTGAATCCAAACCATAACAGTTCTTATTGGAACGTGATTTTGCAACTATATATTTACCGCCCTCGATTAATTAGGATAATTGTAACAATCGATACTTTGATGTAACAATTGATTAACAATTGATATTTTCGTAATGCAAGGGATTAAACAACAACTCCATTCGAGAGTCGCTATAGACAATGACTAAATTATAGTACGCAAGCTATAAGTGAACCATAAATGTTAAAAACATTCTAAAATTGTAATAGCGACTGGTTGTCAAAAATGAGAACACCGACAACGAGCGTACGGCGATATTAATCATGCACAAATCGTCGCACACAACGCGGCAGCGATCATTGATTCGACAAATTCGCGGTCCCCTGTTCGTCGGGTATGCTTTATTGCAAATTAATTCCTCTTTATCGCGGCACAATTGTTCCCCGTATTTCAAACGGCTTGATATTTCGTAGTGCTGAGCCGGAGTCGCGTAATAAACGACTCGCGATCGTTATCTCGCAATAAAGCTCGAGATGCAAACCGCGCCGCTGGGAAAGAAATATTTAACGTTCGTCCCTGTGACGGCCAGGCCACTGCGAGTTGCACAAACGATTCGAGTCGTTTTGAACAAATTCTGCGGCGAGCAGTCGGCGTGGTGGATGCTAATTTTAAACGGCGGCTGTAACTGGATTGCGAGACGTATATGACATTAAATAGCATAATTAATTACATACGTGGAAATCCGAGACTGATACGTGGGAAAATAATTTGCCGCGATTAGTACAGCAGAACTGATCCTGATCGAATCAAATATCCCATTAATCGAAAGCTTTCTTATTCGTGCCACTATCATCATCACGCGAACGGGTTAGATTGCACAACATTCTGCTTTAAAGTTCGCAAACAGGATTCTCATTGTGTGTCCGTGTCGATTAGTTGATCCATCAGACGATAATTTAGAAATTGAGTCCTCTTTTCGATTAAATCTTGTTGCAAATTATCTACGATACAGTAGATTCAGGAGATTAATTCATAATACACTTCATCATAGCTTATCTAATATACTAAATAGTCATTTAGTCCAGTTTTAAAAAAGACATACTGCTTTAAAAGGTATGCCGATATCTTTTTTACCCACTGTACTTTGGGGTAATACTTTTAGTCTGCTACATTGTGTTACCTACTTTATACATGTATGCATTGTTTCGTATCTTTGTTCTTACATATACGATTAATAACGATTAATCGTTAAGAAGTGGCACACGTTTCCAGATAACAAATCAGTGAATCTTTATTCAAGCAACCTATAAGAGCTATCTCGATTTGAATGAACTATTTCTCCGCAGGTTTCGACGCAATTACATGTTGATGAACTTTAAAATTGACATACAGCTAACCCGTCCATTTAGAATACACACGCAGTGCTCCCGAACAAAACAAATTACTACCCGAGCGGAATGGAATTGGTGACCAACGTCAGATCTCATTTTACGAGGAACAATAACTCGGTTTCCAGGTGGAAGAATACTCGCGAGACTCGCCAAAATGCCGTGAATGCGAGGCTAATTTCATTCGGGATTCGTCCGGCATTTATGGAGGATCTCTTTGGTTCCGTAAACACCGGCGTTCGAGCCGTTCATTAGCTTCCTGCCGCTCGTCGAATTTACTTTGAACTTCGAGCCGCTGCTCGAAGACGGCCAGCGTTGCCAGGGAATCGACGATTAATTGTCCGTAAGCGTAAAGTTACGAAGGCGGACGAACCGGAAGTCGAGTGGCTGGTTCGCGAAGGACGCGCGTGGGCGAATAGTTTTCTGAAGGATGGCTTCTATTTCGTCGGCACAGATCGATCGCCGCGTTACCAGAGCTAACCGAACCTCACTGACATAGCAACAGTTTCGTAGTTGGCGTTGTACTCGATTAAAACTACGTTCCAGCAAACCTAGGCATATTTGGAATTACGTTATTTCGAACATTATTTCAAATAACATGATATTTTAATAATTTTGAAACAACATTATTTTATTTTCTAATTATTTATAATAACTTTTGAAATAATTACGACATTCTTTTTGGAATTTATATGATCGAAACATCACTTCTGACAAGGTTATTTATAGGAGAGGTCTTCAGGATTGACACTCACTTTTCGATGAGATTTGCTACAGTATTAGAGCTCGTAAAGCTGAATCCAATGATATCGGGTTTTGGGGGCAGATGACTTATAGTTTTTTAGATAATTGATGTTACAGTTGATAATAAAGGCCAGAAAGCGCGCTGACTTAGGGCGCAAGGGTTCAGATAGGCTGGATTTAATCTTCCACCTTCCCCCAGTCCCCAATATTTCTGGTGTTGTTTTAGGGTAGTACCCCTTTGCTCGCGTTATTGGGAACGGTTCGGCTCTGACTGATGATCCCCGAACTATGCACCGAATTAGACCGTGCTTACGCTCCCTCATTCGATAGGAGCCGAACCGTTGCGCGTATAGATGTCGGTTTTGAACAGGTATTGGATAGACACGAGTACGAATCGTTCCCAGAAACGCGAGCGATAGGGTAGCATACTAGCACAATACCAGAAATATTAGGGAGTGGGAAAAGGTGGGAGGTTCGATCCGGCCTATCCGAACCTCTGCTTTGTAATTCAGTGTGTCTTTCTGGCCTTTTATTAACAACTGTCACATTAATTATCTGAAAAACTATAAGCCGTCTGTCCCCAAAAACGTGTATTATTATATTCAGGCTGACAAGCTCTATTACTGTGCCAAATCTCAGCAAAAACTGAGTGTCAAAGCTGCACTGCATTGCCGGGGTCAACCCCATTTCTGCAAGATAAAAGGTAAGATTGGACTATATTGAGTGATTATTCAATAATAAGATACATTTTTCTGAAAAATAATACCCCTCTTCCACGATTCGTAACAGTGAAACGATTATTTTCTCCCGCGACAATATGAGATGAATCTAAACAAAAATATCTCAAGGATGAACTTTTTGATGGAAAAGTTTTGCTCAAAGCTAATTTCTGTAAACGTTTCTTCAAAATCCATTCACAGCGGCAATGAAGTCTACGGTAAATACTCTCCAATTGTCCCGCAGCTTGAAAACAAAAATGGAAGTTGTCGATTGTCAACAACCATAAAAACGAGCCGCGAGACTCCAATAATCGTATCTCCTCTCGACAAATGGAGTGAACTTACTGTATACGAATTGTGAAATTCCTTGCACATCTCAATATTTATATTAGAACTGTTTATTTGCGAGATTGTATTGTGTTTGCGTGCTCATAAAATACACAAATTGTTTTCCGTAGTGGCTATGACGTACGAGCTTATGACGTGCTTATGACGTATTATATGCGTCAGAGGCGGGAAACTGTTGCCACCCAGGCGTAGACTTGCACTAGTGAACTGTGCCGCTCAAGGGGTTAAAACAAAATCTTTCACGCGTATATTATATCAAGGATTATACCTTCATGAAAATAGAGTTTTATTTAACCCTTCGAGCACCGTGCCGGGGTCATTTTTGACTCGCGCTGATTTCAGGTTCTGCCTACCACCACCTTCACCTATAAAAACATTTAGGTGCATATTTTGAAAATTATTTATTTCGTCGTATTTGAACTAAAAGAATAACGAAAGAATTCATTGTTTGAAATTGCTACTATTTCAAACGGGTCGACATTATTTTCATTTTCAGATAACAGCTTTGAAAATATTATTCGAAAAATAACCGTTAAGTTATTTGTAATAACCATACGTTAGTTTATTGGCATATGCAAATAATTTCATTATTTAAGATTCAATCGAAACAATTTCCAATGGAATTCTTTTGAAATCTGGAATACTCCCCATTTTTTCACATTGTTCACATTTACTACAACGTAGAGCCGCGTACCAAAGTCAATTTACGGTTATTGAAGTTGTAAAGATTTATGGGAAATTTATTTAATAAAGTTTCATTGAATATACATTGTGATAAAAATTGTTAAAAATCTTAATAAATATATACTTGTTATTTTTATTTTATGTTTAGAAGAATGAAACATGCATCTGTAGATTTCAAAACAAAGCAAACAGAATGAATAAGGAACAGTTATGTAATATATGTATAAGTGAAATTAAGATTCATCGTCTTTTTATGATCGCTACTGTATCTACGATACTAAGAAGGGGTGAGACCGTTCACGAAACCGCAACAATTACGTATATTCTTCCAAATCGTACGATTAGTATTTTTAAGACAATAAAAAACTTAGGCCGTTTAAAGTTCTGCAAGGAAGCATAGTTCCGTGGTTGCTCGTCAGCCCTTCCGACCAGTCAAGTTGCCTCGTAAAGATACCGAGGATCGTAAAATTAATGCTGTAATCATGACGGTAGCGCGGCTCGGTAATTATATCTCGTCGGTACGGCAATTTTTCTGTAATAATACAACTCTCCTCCGCTTCATCCAATTTAGCTACCCCTCATTAGCGACCACGCATTCAGGAAAGAATGAAAGACGGTAATTCGAACGGGGCTGTCTAGGCAGAGGTCGCGAACGCTATCTGTCCCTCTTCCTTCGAGCAGAGTTACAAGGCTTTCCGTTTGTATTTATACGCCGTTCTCTTCGCCCCCTATTTTTCTTGGAACGTCACGGCGGAGTACGCGTCACGGTGAAATTGGCTTCATTATACCGGGCGAGGTTTCGATTCCCGATACAGGATCAGGCCAATTTCTATCCGGCCGTGGTCTCTCTCCACTTCAGCCTCGTCGACGCAGTGTTATGCATGCCTCCTAATGATTGAGCCGCCGAGCGGATCGTTCAAACTACCCTCAACCATGTCGCCGACTCGTTAACGCATTCGAAACTCCGCGACTCTCCCTCGACGCACGACTCAATGCCATCCTTTTGACGTTTGTGTCTATGCGTCTACGCGTGTATAGGTGGTACAGTGATGCGCACGTGTCTCCACCGTGCACGCGTTCCGTCGTCCCTGTTTCGACACGATCTTATCCCTCGCGAGACTGCACACGCGCCCGAATCGTCGATATTAGCGGCGAAATTAGTGGTATCGACTCCCGGCTGCCAATTCTTCGCTCGTTTCTCACTGCATCCCGAATTTACATATGCCCTTGCAACTCTCTGCTGGATGCCGAAAATATTGGGTTGATGCAAAGTTCGTCCCGCTTTTGGTGCTAGATGGTATAGCATTGCAAATACGAAGTGTTATATTTATTTATTCATTTATTCGCGGGAAAACCCTTTGATCGGAAAGGTAATACGTATAGAAAAACAAAATAAAAATTATACAAAAGAATAATGAAAAATAATTGTTTGAAATAATCGAGTCTCGGGTATAACGAAAAGGAACTAAAAGAAGATGTTTATTTAAAAAGGAAATTCGAGCGTTCTCTTATGCTTTCACAATTCGACTATCTCTCTGTCTTTCTGTCGCTCATGTTCTCTCACTCGCACTCTCTCGTTCGTACTCTCTTGCTCCTAGAATTCCCTAGCATTCATACATGTGCACGCATACATACACTCATTCGTCCGATAAATCCTACACAATGATAGTTTTAGACTTCTTAGGGATTATATGTATGGAATTAGCATGATTAATCAGTCTATTTATACAATTTTTAGATCCATATATTGTGCGGTGATTTACAAAATCAAACAAAGTGATACAAAGATATAAAAGTAAAGATATAAAAATACTGAACTTACTTTAATAGATTCTTTAACATGGTATATAAAATTCAATTCACCATAGAACAGAAACATTTCAATTAAAAATGTTTGAACTTACCTCAGTAACTATGACTGCCTCGATTCTGCGGTTTACCTCATACTGTTGCGAAGGTAGCCCATCTTTCACCTGAGGATGACAATAATACCAGATATGTAGCTAGGATCTATATTTCCTGTATAATTCCCAACGGTTGTTCATATTTTTAATCTCAGAAGAAATTGATTGTAGATGAAACTATACTGCATATATACAAAAGAAAACCTAATTGAGAGGTGTGATTTCCTATAAATTATACACAAAATTTCTAGACCATTTTTTAAATAATCTGAAAACCTGTATATAACATTTTCAGTCTACGATAAAAACATACATAACGTTACCAGTTACCGGATGGTATAAAAAGCTGCAAAATAGATACTTTCTACTAGAAATGATAAATGGACAGCGGAACATGTGTTTTTCTCTTCATAGTTTCAATAAGTCAATAGACATTAGACAATAGTTTCAATAGTCATTAGACAGAGTATATTTATGCAAAATAGAAATTTTCTATATCAATTGTATAAAAGAAAAGTTAAATAAAAATGTATTCTTTCTTTCAAAAGTTTTACTAAATTAAATGCAATGCAACCATATTGATAAATTCTTTTCGTGTCTTCAATATTCTGCATTTTTCTTAACTTTCGCCATATATGCATAAAATCTGTTTTCTAATGGTAAGCAACTACACCCTCGATCCGTGAAATTCAAGATCCTGATGAACAAATTGAGTGAAATAATGATTTCCGCGTACACAGCGGAAGGAAATTCGTACGAATCACGCAGGCGGAGTCCTCGATGTTCTCGGTCAAGAACGTTGACCGTAATTCGACGATCGCGCATCAGCCACGGCGATCAATGGAATACTGGCTAGCGAATGCGGTTCATTTGCGAGCAGATAAAATCAGGGCAACCCGAGCACGGCGGCGCAGGCCAGCGCTATCATCAGCCGCGCCAGCAGGTACTTAACTGCAGGATGAGTTAAGCATCTGTTGGTCGTGCGTTAGCAAGTTTCTAATTTATTTACTTGAAACGAAACTTGCGGGCCACGCGGCCCGGCGGCGGCCCGCGGTCTCGAACGGCCGCTTTACAGCACGTAAGTGTGAGAATAAAGTTTGCGGTGCAACAACGGGACTATAAAACACACTAGGGCATGGCTGCCATGGATTTTCGAGACGCTTGACGCATCGCCGGGGGAATTAAGCGTGTTTTGCCGCGGCGATAAACGCGCTCGCCTGGCGATTAATAATTCATGCAGGCAAACGGCCGGTTACTGAAATACTGTTCACAGCCGCGTACCCGTCAATCTCGGGACTGGCCACGCTCCTATCCAGTGAATTGGCTGTGCACGCGGATTAATAAAGAATCAAAGCTCCTTATGGTGTCTGCTCTACACGGATTTCGAACAGCTATCGTTACACCTGCAATATATGTAACTGTTTAAGGACTAATTCGGGATTGATGCGCACGTTTTACTATCCCTACTGTTTTACATAAACAAAACTACTAATAGAAACAACTGCGATTATGTAATAGCACACGATTTGAATCAAGTTTCTTCTTGATGTTTAACGTTGTTATTATATTTAAGTATTTTTTAATGCTAACAGTTCATTTTATGGTTTTTTACAAACGTTTTGTTAAATCCCCTGCGCATTATATTGTACACAGAAAAATATAGAATGGAGAAACATAAAAGAAGTTATAGATTGTATACCTTTTTCCTGTGTTTCATGTTCATGCACCATAGAACTGAAGGACTCTGAAGTAGGACCACTGAAAGGTTTTCATGGCGAGTAAAGTTTGTCGTTATTAGACTGCGGAACTTTATGTGGTTGTAGCGTATAAAGATTTTGAACACTTTGACTGGCAACGCAGCAACCTCGACAATTCCATAAAATCGAAGCAGTTTGTTGAAATAATATTTGGAATGTTCTGATGCATAATACTAGTCTTTAACGCAAGACGTTTATTTTTCAATCTGGGAAAACAAGTCGCCTGCACCCTCCCCGTTTCTGGGAAACGCGGCACTCAAAGTGTTAAGCAATTAATAAAATTTTATATTGCTTCAACCTAATTTCGTTTATTAAAGCTGCTCGCGGAGGAAATTATGTTTAATTTAGCGTCAGCTTCTTGGAACTGGTCTATAAAAAAGTATACTATTTGCATGAATTACGCAGTTTCGTCGTATCATGAAAAAGTTATTTCTCGCCCAGTACCGGGTGAAACAGTTCGGAACGTTTCTGAATTGTAATTTCTATTTACAAGACAGTTAACAGGATAGTTAATTGATAATCGGAATATGCTGTTTCTGAAATGTTGTTGTCTGCCTAAGGGCGAATGTAGTGGTCATCTAATTTTCAGTAAGCTTAATTAACTATATAATAAGGCATAACCTATGATACAAGCACAGTAACTATACAATGGTTAGCCATAGCTCTGTTTGAGATAACCACAACAGAACAATCAGGTTGGGTTGCAGTTGTAGTATTGAATTATTAGGCTGCAGTTTAACCGAACATATAAAAAATTAGTTCACTATAATCTATTGTATTAAGCTCTTTCATCGCATCATTTAATCAGCCGATAAAACGAAATCCTTTATTAGCGAAATTTCAGCTGTTTCTTTACAATACATGACATGCCAATTGTATTGTACGCTTCCGACGACAGTGTGCTTGAAACAGACGTGAAAATTGAAATTTCATAGCCATGTTTGTTGCGCAACGTCATAAAATATTACAAAAGCCTGCCAATGTTCCCCTAGTTTACGGCGGGTATTTATCTTTGCCTGGAACTGTGTGAGAACTTCCACCAGCTATTTGAAATTTGATCAATGACTGGCCATAATTTGTGTAATCTTATTAATGTCAGGACAAAGGAGACTTCATCAATATCTATCTAGGAAATTGGAAAGAGCACGGTGACGCTGGGCACGATGTACTGCATCAGGCCGAAACAGCGAAATTTCCCGATGATATTCGCAGCCGCGGAGACGTTTTGATAAATGGGCCCTCGCGCAATAATTGTTCGCTTGTTCGCGGGAAATATACGGCCGGGTAAACAGGAAGGATGAAAAGCGGGAAAGGATGAAAAGTGGGTAAACAGTTGGGTGGGGAGAAATTCCCTTTCGAATGACCATTTTATGAGACAGGTGATACTTTTACGGTACTCTAACGACTGTACGCGTCGCTGGCCCTCTGCATCGACAGTTTTATTTTATACCAGTACCTCACCGAGGAGAAGCTCGACAACTGTACCCGTTCAACGGTACGACTAAGTAAAATTTCGACACGATGAGCACGTTCTCCGTACAGGGACCATAAAACAATCGGTGGCCGATGAGCTATCTCGGATACGTCGCGAAGCATTCAGGAATTCCCTGAGACCGTTGGTAATGTTGTTATAATTATGCGTATATTAACCTCTATGTTATTAAGTCGTCCCATAAGTTCGTGCCACGAATATATTTATAATCTTCGCAGTGTGTTTATGAACATAATGAAGTAAGAGATCAAAATTACGTAATCGGGTTTAGTCCAACGAAGAGATTCCAAAGGAACAGTGGGTGAACACAAGCATCCCCTATTTTACACAGTGATTGTTGACATCATATGGTGTACGAGATTCGGAAAGAAAGAAATGTTAGGTTGTAGGGCTGATCCTTGGTCAGAACACTTCTGCAAAAGGATCCTTTAAAACTGGTGGTGGACGGATACCCGAAAATTTTGGATACCTGACTTCGAAATCGGGTTAAGTAGTGCACGATAACTTACCGACTCGTTTTAAGCACTACCTAATCCGACTTCGATGTCGGGTACCTGAAATTTTTGGATACCCGAGTATCAAAAACTTTTGGGACCCGACCCGATCCCTAGAAAAATTCCCGAACCGATTCGAACCCGAAATGTGTACCCGCCCGCCTCTAGTTAGCACTATGCCGTCCGGTGACACCACGGTGGTGCCATGCGAAAACTATCGGGCAAGCGCCGGTGGCACCACGTTGGTGCCGTGCGCTTACAATATACATACAATATACGCTTGTTCCAAAAACAAAAAATTAGGAGAACAAATTTAATGTGTAAATCTTGTGGAGTCGCGTTACACCTCGGAGATTGCTTTGCTTCGTATCATTTAAAAGAAACATACTAAGTGTTCAAGAAAATATAAGTGAGTCAGTCCTATCGGCGCCAAACGAAAGAATCTTGATTAGATGTGTGGACGGCATAGTGTTAATACATGTTGAAAACCGCGATCTGTATTTTCGATTTCTACGAGTGCCGCGGAAAGTGTCCGTGCACGAAATAAGCAAAACGCGAAAGAGTGTGAGGGGGGAGGGGCGTGGAAACTAGAAGAGAATTTCTGTCGTAAAGCGTCGAGGCTGCGAGACGTATGACACTTCGCGTCATCTTATACGGTTTCCAGCCATCGCTCGAGTCTCCGAATCATTCGACATTTTTTACCGACCGCATCTCACCAAGCAGATATAAAAATTCAATTGCCGCTGGAAAAAGGGGAACACGCCGCTGCCACCTCTACCATCCAGCTCGGCCAGAACTTGGCCGAATTCCAAGCCGAAGAAACGAACACTCAGCGCGTCGCGTATTCGGTTTTCTCCTTTCATCGTTCCCTTTTCCTTTCTTTTGTTTCTTTCTCTTCACTCGCCCCCCCCCTCTCTCTCTCTCTCTCCCTCTCTCTCTCTCTCTTTTTCCAACCAGCAAATTCCGCGAGAGGAAATCCCTCGTATCAACGAGAATCCGGAATTTTTTAGACGTATTTGTTCGTTATTTCGCGATTTTCGTTGACTCTGGACAAATGCCGCGAGCAGCACGTAACCCGGCACACTATTTTCAGTCCCGGTATAGTTATGCGTGAACGTGTGCCACCCTTTTTTCCCTTTCTTTTTCATCACGTGAACACGAACCATTAATTGCCCGCTATTTGCGGAGTAAATAAAACAATTGCCGTGACATATGCCTCGATCTGTTTTCGCCCGCGTTATTGCCATCGATTACATTCTGCGGCAGGGCTCCATACACCGGCCCATATCGAATTAAAAGCGGTGACGGTTTACCGCGTTAATTGGAGCTCGACATCGGAAATGTTTCTGTAGCACGAACTATGACTGAACAAGCGGAAAGTTTTACGTTTCCAAATAAATTCATTGCCGGTGCTATCACGGATTATTTAATTAATACCGCGCAGCTGTTATTGCTTGGTTTTCGAAAAAACCAAACTGTTCGCTGTGGTAATTGCTGTCCATTCCACTACTGACACTTTGGGCGTAACGAGAGGGGATGGCCTCTTCATTTAGAGGAAAAACAAACCGTATAGAGTGTAACACATTGACTCCACTGGCATCATTGCTAGATATCCACCTAACAATTTATGAAACTTTGATAGTCTCTTCAGTGATTGTGCTACATGAATGGGTTGGAACCATAATGGCATGAGTCACATTTACAAAAATGTTGACTTGTATCAGAAGATATAATCATAGAATTTAGAAAATTAATATTATTAATTTAACAATAAATTTGTTGAGTAAATAATACACACGTTAATATATAATATCAGTCCTTGTGTCTCGCGATGAGAAAAATGTGTCTTACGCCACTATGATTCTAACTCACTCATACATAAACGTAGCTCGATCGCATTCGCTTAAATAACATTTTCAGAAGAAGCTGTCACATGATACTAAGCCAAACAATTTGTTAAATTATGAACGAAATTGCTACCGTTATTTAGGACATTTTCTTCTGTTGATCTTCGATTTTGAAAATACTATTATAAAATACTGCCGACAGATAAAGTGTTAATAATTTCGTTAAAATAAATATCACAAGAACACTGGTGTTTCCGCGGCTTTTACTAATTGTGACATGAAAACTATGAACCCTAAAAGTGCTGTTATAATTTTTGTGCAAATATCGCCCTTCTCAAGATTTGCTACTTGACCAAATTGCTTTCATTGACTAAACGATTTCTTGTGGTAAAGATAAAATAATACTTTGATTTTTTAGTGGTATTCATACACACGAAACACGTGACTTGGTGATCCCGCGGTTTATCAGGGCGCAAGGGTCTTTGCGAGTTCGCCATTGTACTATCTCCACGGAGCGAAAAAGAGAGAAATCTGATACGAACGACATTCCTGACCCGAAATAAGAGTCCCGGGAACATGAAGAATTTCGAGCCTGCCACCGTTCTTCCCGGACCGCGAACTTCCTCCATTCTCGGATAAAGGGACTGTCTTACGTGAGTGGAAATTGTTCGACCGTGAAATGTCCCAGGAAGAAGTCCCTGGTGCCTCCCCTCATGGGGACGTTTCGCAGCTTCGACGCGTAACCGAGAGCAAACTTGTGGGAGCGCCTTGATAAAAGAACACGGGGGGAACGGCGGTCAGACGTGCGAAAAGACAAGACAACCGGGAAGATAGAAAACGAACGAACAGAAGGGGACACCGGCCGATGAATATGCGTCGTCACGCACCGCAGTGGGAACGCCCGCTGCCAAATCCTTCAGCGACTTGTGAAGAATACAACGGGATACCTTCCCGCCCTCCCTCTGGATTTAGTCGACGACTTCGCATCAATTTACCGATTGAACCCTGTGATCTCGAATCGAAAGCACGTGTAGTTAACTTGCGACGACGCGCCTTTCCGAATCAAGTGTATGATCACTGTACTGCGACTCCTTCTGCGTTTATGACTGTATAAAATATAAGAAAATGTGTATGTTAACCCATTAACGCGCAAGTAAAACACAAGCTATAATTTCATTTGGCTGGACCAAACAGGAGTAAAAACTTGAAAACAGAAATTTTTACATTCTGAATAATTTACATTAAAACATCGAGTTGGAAATTAAGAATTTACATGTAATTCTTTCTTCTTTTACTGCTTTTACGCTGTTTTATTTGTACCTTCGTTCAGAATAATAGGTTTATCACGTATATATAATTAATAATAATAACCTAAATGTAAATGTAAATGTAAATGACATTTATTTCTTTTTAAGAGGAAACAGAAATTGTCTTGTTCTATTGGGAAAATTATTAACCCTTTGCGATCGTATTAAGTTCATATATATAGGTGTCATACTGGTCAGAATCAATCTGCGTTGAACGAACAGTAACATATAATATACAAGTTTAAGAAGGAAAAACAAAATTTATTAATCCTTTTCTAAAGTTTAGATACATGTAACATAATATTGTTTTAATGTCATATAGAAATAAAAAGAACAAATAATTATCTTTGTTAGCTGAGAGTAAACATACAACTGTAAAGGGTTAATACTTCGCTGTCACGCCAACCACCTCAAAAATTGCATAAAGTTAAAGTATATTACTTAATTGAATTAAAATTGTAAAAATAAAAAATATAAAAATATAAAAGATATAATAAAATTAGGAAGATATAATAGATTAGCGTACAAATTAATTTTTTGATCTATACAAATAATTCTGACATGTGGGTGCCATATCAGCCAACGTGTTAAAAACGAATAAGTGCTAATCAATGAAGCTGTGCATGAACTCATAGAGCAAAGGGTTAAATATCATTCGATGAGCTTTTATACAATACTGCAATAATTGTGCGTTTGAGAGACATCAATGTATAAAATTTCATGAAAATCAAAGCAAGGAATTAACAGATTCACCACCACTGTCATTCTTTCGTTTTCCACCTCCATTGTTATAATGTTTAATTAAATGCAGCGTATATTCCTTTATAAATATTTAAATAATCTGGCGAGCGAAATTTATGGACTTTCTCATTATTATGCAATGTACTGCGACTTTTCATACCGAATGATAATTAAATTAATATTATCATTTTCATGGAAAGTAGGAAATCGCGAATGTCGCACACAGGTGTCAGATAAAAGTGCAATCGGTTGAATATCTCATGAGCGGTTGAAACTGTTGAAAAAATTATACATTGTACGTGTGACGCCGATAGTGAACGTGTTAATAAAAATGGCTTCCGTTAAAATTGTGTATGTATTCTAAGGAATTTTTGAGACCGGGCAAGGCTTTTTTCCATTCCTCAAACGTTCAAAAATTATGAGGCCAAATGATAATTTACATAAAAATTCGCAGAGTGATGTTTGCACAGTATAGGGTAGATTGATAGAAATTGTTTGATAGGATTGACAGAAAAGAACTATTTACCGTTAAAATCGAATGATAAAAATTGCTGTTATCCCCATAAAAAGACTTACAAGATAATACAAAAATTCAGAATTTGTATAAAACGCAAAAAAAATGTAAAGATCATTTATTATTAGTAGATACCAAAAATTACAGTTATTGACAGGATATTGCACAGTGATTGACGGGTTTTATGTGACAGTAATTTTATGTGACAGTGATAATTTCTGACATACAAAATAGTTTATTTATCAATACAAACTTAAATCTATGGTGGATAACAATCTGTCTAAATATGATGCCATGAAAATACCTGGGCTATCGATTATTCAGTGAAAAAACCATTATCTTATATTTAATAATTTTTTAGGAAAATCGTCAATCACTGTAATCAGGTCAACAACTGTACACGCTGCCTATGCATGAAAGCTTGTCAAGCAATAAGAATAATTGCTTGTATCTTTAGCAATTATGAAAATTAGACTACGCAAAAGAATAAATCAATTTTCCTACAGTTTGAAAATTTCAATTATTTCTATTGGAGCCGTCGGCATTTCGTTTACTGTATATTTTCGTAGTGTGAAATTCTAAAACGAAAATTCACACTAAGAAAGCTCTTGGAGTCACAATCGTTGTATCCAAAAACTTTCTTCGTTGAAATTTTGCAATCGCTTCACATCCAGTGTACGATTTGCGAACAATTTGCTCGTGTCGCAATGTTGATTTCCCGATTTTGTTCGATAGAATGAAACTGAATCAGGATCCTAGTTCGTGCAGGTGTCAAAACTCGTGTAGAAACATATGAAATGTTTAATCATCCAACGTGGCGCAATTAATTCCGTGTGGAAAGCACGGATTGGCACGGGAATTTACAATTTCGGGTGATATTCGCGGAAGAGTAGCAAGTTTAGGCGAGCTCATCCTCTTCTGAGACAATCACGTTGAACCTAGAAAACAGAAGTGCACGCGAGTTGCGGGGAGCTTCGTCCTCCATCGGTGCAACATTGTCGGTTACCGGGACCGAAACCCAAGGTAATCCATTTTGTTCATCGTACCGCGCGAAGTTCGTGGAGTTTGATAAAGCCGTGGCAATCTCGAACGAACAGAAATCCCTCGGCTCTGATAGGATCCCTCGTAATGGCAACGACACGAAGTACGTGTCGATCAAAAAAGATAATTAAGACAGGGAAGACAGCGGTCCTATCGGTGTCAGCTTTCGAGGAGGTCGAACGTTTCCGACGAGCGACTGGTTAACGAGCCGTGCAAACAACACCTTGCCACCGCAGAGCGTTTGCTATTTCTTGCGAAGTTTTCCGGTGTAATTCGAAGCGTGTCAGGTGGTTAGCAGCGCGGCGATCGCGGGGTGGTTAAGCGGCTCGTTGTTCGAGACTATGGGATTAACTTCTTTGGCCTATCGCTGCTTACCGCTCGTTTTATCGTAGCCAGCTTCCGCGGTTCTTTGCCACCGGATAACAAAATCTGTGTCAAGCTTGTTCTCCCGGTTGTCGAGTGGTGTGCAAGTTTATCATAAACGCTGAATCGTTTGGTTCCAACCACTCCGGCTCGCGGTTGAAACAACATTATGAATGTTCTGCAGACCTGCGGAAAAACCTTCAGAAATTTTGTTTTTGGAATAGTTAATCGAGAATAGAAATTTGCATAAACACTCGCTGTTCAGTTCTGAGCTAACACATTTCCAGGAAGGTATACTTACTCTCCGTTAAGGGACTTAACACTATACCTACCGAGTCCTAAGAGCAACAAACGTATGTTGCTTTATCAGAATGAAGCAACTGTATTTATTTAGATCTTGTTCACTATAGTGCTTGTATTAAGAAGTTCATTCAATTATTTTCTATAACAAAGTATTTATAATTTCAGCAACTTCGAAACTAGAAACGTCAGACCGGTCATTTTTACCGGCTTGATAGGTTTAGTGTTAAACAACTTTACTAAGTGAATATTGATTAGCTTAAACACTCAAAATGTAACGAAATTAGTAATTCATGTGCCTATTCCAGTAGCTAAATAGACAGAGGAGTGATTAAGCGTTACGAGAGTTGGTAAAAGATGTCAATGATGCTCCAGTAATTTCTGACAAAAGAAAGAAAACAATAGAACGCTATTTTACAGGCGAATGATTCAAAAATCATGGCGCAAGTCGTGTTCAAGCTAGAAGGACTAATGCTGGAATCTCTTTTCAACTCTGGTAAGCTCCTTGGGGAGAATTCGCCCATTTTCTTTTTTTGGTACTGCACAATTCTTTTGTGTCCATTGTATTTGTTTAAAGACTGTGGCCAGAACACAATTAATCAGAATAAGTTGTACAACAAAAATAATGAAAATCTAGATCATGATATTTTCTGTAATTATTATCTAACTAACTATTAAATCTCCTGCGTAATATTTGCCTAACAATTACATACGTCATTCGATAGCTTTAGTTTTATACTGTTGTACTGATTGCTAATTTATTCGTTTCATGCGGGTAAAAAGGAATTAATTTTTTGGAAACTATGGAGCGCCAAGTTATCAAGAATGAACGCCGCCGGCGTGTTTTACTGTAGGATTAAATTCGTAATAAAGCGATTAACTTTTTGGAAACGGTGGAATGTCAAGTTAACAAAAATGAACATTTACGATTTAATCGTGCAGCGAAACATTTCGGAGACATTCATTCTTGTTAAATTGTCACTCCATAGTTCTAAAAATATTCATAACTTTATTACTCGCATGGAAGGACGTGTCAGACATAACTGTTGGGCAATTATTATGTGGGAAATTTATATCTAAATTAAAACCGAGCGAACTTATGGATGAACTTATTATTTTTGAAAGCGCATAGTCTTGTTTGAGACAATTCTTGTTAACAAGCCTTGATGTTTGCTTCGATTGTCTTCTTTCTCAGGATCGCGAGAGATACGCAAGCGATGTTGAAGAGGTTAGCGTTAATAGAGGGATTGGTGCCGCGTACATCGCCGGTAGGAACTACTCGAACTGGTGCTTTCCCACATCGAATCGATAAACACGCAAATATCGTAATTTTGAACCAGCCAGTGGGATTAAGGTCAAGGGTCGAGCTCGTGGAAAGGCGATACGAGAGAGAGAAACGAGATTACTGAGATTATTTAGGCTTGATCCTCGGCCTCTTGTTCGGTCTGCTCAAGACAGAATCCCAGATAAGGGTCATTCCTTATTGATAAGTCCGTGAGAAATCGGGGGCTCTGCCTCGGCTGAATCGGAGAGTTAAATATCCAAGAAGAGAATGACTTGTTAGTGCGCTTAGACAGCGGAGTTTACACGACCCGCGAGACCCGCTGTTTTCGGAAACGTTTCGGCTTCGACCAACACGACTTCCCATTCTTCGAAATTCTCTTAACTCTCGGTGGCGAACAGGCGTGCCATAAACCTAGAAATTCCAGAAGGGCACCGTTATCGTCCGACATTTTAGTATCGCGGGACCGCGGTCACATTCCAGTTTGTTCCACTTTCGTTAGTTATGGTCTGTTTTCCGAGAGATACACCGACAGTCGCAATATCCATAGACACGTCTCAAGAAAATGGAGTTAAATAACATTTTATTTCTTGCAGTTAGAGTTTCGATACGGAAACTGTGCTCTATGTTCAATCGTACCAATCTTTCTTTTTGAAAAAAAGCTGTTTCTGCGAGCCGTAAATCTTCGCCGCTGCACATAAATAAAATACGTATGCCATCGTTCTTACACATGTTCCCGTCGGTTTTATTGTTCGGTGTAATCCGTGCTGGAATTATCGTAGCGGATCAAACACACGGATGCTTTGAAAGCGTCCGTTTAGTTTGCCAATAAAATAATCGCTGTAATTGTTGAACGTTCATTTCCCTTGACGGGTCGGTCTTTCGAACCATTTCACATACTTAGTCGGCACACGCAGTGCAAATATCCCCAAAGCCCGAACAATGGCAAATTGTCAACCGCGGGCAGTAACATCACTCTTTATTTTAACCGACCAGGCTATTGATGGTCGACTCTCTGGTTCCGGTGCCCGCTCGCTGAGATAAAACCGAGAATTGAGGAAAATATGGACGCACGTTGCAGGGTAATTTTTTCTGCCTATGTCGAAGAGTTATAGCAACATTTCAAATGAATAATTATTTTTACAGCGACGGAATGACGCTGAGCATTACGTAGAGCAACAACTTCTCATCCTTGCATCTTCTTGTAGAGGGCACATTCTAAAAGTATAGCTAGGATGTCAAGGTTATATTTTCTATTTTCATAGACGACTTTATGTTATTATACTTAAGAGAGTTATTTTATTTACACGACGAAATATTTCATGTACCCGCTTAAGAGGTTAACTAATTTAACCATGTGTACATATATTTGCTGTGTATGCTGCGCCATAAATCCCGGAGGCGCAAGGTACAGCACTCGATCCATGTCATTAAATCGATACGCAGCCCCCCGTGTATAATGTACGACAAACCTCCATCTTCGTTGGTAACCAAACGATAATGTATCGGGTGACCAAAATCTGGTGATCGCTTATAAAAATTTCCTACATTTCATTCAATTAAATGAATGCAACCTAGCAGAATAAAAATTGTCGTGATGTCAGTTGCAGTTTAACTCCAACCATTTGTTGGAATGTTCAATTTTTATATAACTTTTATTACTATTCATTGGTCCTTGATGACGTGAATTTTTATTTAACTGCACGAAGCTACGTTGCTATATAGATTGGCAAATATTGGAAATACAAAAATAACTTATTCGATTGGCAATAAAAATTTGAACTTGTTAATGAAAAAATTCTACATTAATAGAAACATCATTAAAATTAGTCTTCAGAAATTTTTTTTATAAATCATAAAATAAATTTATCAGCTTCACAAACAAATTTATGCCAACTTATTCGAAAAATGTATTTGATGAGTATTTGATCAATCCCGCTAAACAATAGAACTATCTAGTATTAACATTAGACCTACCGACTGACATATGTTATTTTATAAGAATGCCAAGAGTAAATTTGTTTAGACACTTCATCATTTTTATTCTAACGTATCCTTGAAATAAAAAATATATCCAATCATTTTCGATAAAAGAGTCTGTATAATGACAACAAATTTCAAATAAAGAATATGTAACCGGTGAAAATTAAATGTATTTGATACACATCACCGCTTTGTAATAACGACAAGATTACACTTATAACTTTATACGACTTTTATCATATGCATTGCAATTACGTCAAAAATTCCTTCAGAAATTTCTAATGTAAATCAGAGTTTTCATAATTTTTATAATTACGAGAGAAGAAATCAGAAACAAGTGAGTAAATAAAGTTTTAATGACTTTCGTTTCCTACGTCTGCAGTAGAACAGAACCATGTTAATGTTTATGCACACACGATTTGTGGTATCTTCGAATGTCTGCCGAAGATCCGAATAAATGGGCCTCACAGGTCGCGTGAAGAAAACAGCAGTCAAAGTGTTCTCTAAGGAAACGATACGACAGAAGGTAGTTCCCCGGTGGCCTCGAGCGACCAGTCGATTTTGTTTCCACAATGGTCGTCCATACAGGCTTCTTTGGAAGCCGGTTATAAAAGTTTGACGAGGCGTCTACGATTTTCGTTATGCTGCATCTACGCCGGATGGATTATCGATCGCTCCGTGACGCCACACGTCAGGATGAACTCTGTGACCTGCACGTACCCTTCGTGTAACAATGCTGCTATCGTCGAGTGTAATACAAACGTTCGCATATCTCACGAGGAATGCGACGTGTCTATAATACTCCTCGTACTATCCGAATCATCTTCTTCACTATTTGCAAAGATCCAATCAAATGTAGGTAAACACCGTTCGACGTGCTCCGTTCACTATGCGTGAAAATCTATTAAGCGATGGCGATTCAGTAATTAGTTAATGATCTAAATGGTCTACAAAGATAATAATCAGATTGGTACATCTTGTAGATGACGTGTCGAATAAAGTGTTACAAGCTGATTTCCTAGAATATAATGACAATACCCATCTCAAATTCTTTTGCAAATTAAATCCTAGTGATGCATCGAAGAAATCACTTTTGAAAGAAACCTTGAAAGAAGCGATAAAAAATGAACCAAACAATTTCTTCATTCTTATCCTAAATGTAAAAATAATGTTGCTTCCTCGAATATTGCAAAGTCGTATCCCGAATTTGGCAAGGTTGTACAAATGAATGAATTAAAAGTTCTGTAAAATGCAATAACATAATTTGTTACAGCTCTTTCAGTTAAACCACTTTGAAGCTTTACCATAAAATAATAAAAAAAGTCAAAAAAATATTTCGGTAGATTCTGGCTATAGGTGCGTCCAAAATCGTTCAAATTGGAAGAGTGAGAAACTGTCAGTGAAAGTACCGTCTTATTGTCTCATGTTGTCAATCGCATGATTTATTCATGAAGAGTCTTTGTTTACATCTGCCGCTCGTGATGGATATGTATGTAGGGACGAGATTACCGTGGTCGGAAACGGTTTGACCTCACAAATACCAAATGCGCTTTTCTCTTCGGTAAACACAGTAAATACTCCCCAATTCTCACTCAGCTTGTAAACAAAAATGGACAACATGGGAGGAGGGGATGCGATTATTCGAGCCGCGCGGCTTGTTTTGATAAACGTTGATAATCGGCAACCAGAAAAACGAGTATAGTTACTGTCCTACACTATTCAATCACTCTAAAGAAAAAAGATTGTGGTGCTCTTGAGCCCCTTATATTTTCGTAAATATCGAGATATTTTAGTTAAAATACTTCATTTTGTAAACTTTAGTGCATGCATTATACATATATAATAACTATATGAATTATTACAGTTCTTATTAAGTTAATATATTGTAAAAGTTGTTGACTACTATATGTAGTTGTGATTTTTAGATGAAGTTACGTTGATTCCATTAAGTTGAAAACGCGTAATTAATTTTCAATAAATCAGAATAAGATATGAATTACTCTGGACAAAAATATCTGGGCTATCGAAATATATATATATATATATATATATATATATATATATATATATATATATATATCACTGTACATAGGTCAACAACTGTACACGCTTCCCTATCCCTCCTCCCAAATTGCCCATCTCTGTTTACAAGCTGAGAGAAAATTGCAGAGAATTTACTGTACACGCATTGACGTGGAATCAGTTTCACAGTATTGACTGGTGGACTGACACTTGTAGACATTGAATAGGAAAAGAGCGATCAGTGCGGCAGACAAACGTTTGAAATTGGTTAAAACCTCATCCGAAACACGTCCGGCTTGGTAACCTCGAAAAAGATTATCCCACTCGAGTTATTCGGAGCCAATTCTGTCCCTTCTATTAACGTTTTAATTACAGTAGCCCAGAACTAGTTGTACTTGAACGGTTTACTCAGGAAGTATATAATTCATGGCGAAGGTACTGCGATCCTCCTTAAGACTCTTTGCCCGAGGATCTTCCGTTTCCACCAGAAATCGGATTACGACCGGATTAAATCCGCCTCCGACCACCTTGGAGTTACGTCTCACTTTCGGAGAAAAAGGGAGAAGAAAGTCGGCAACTTGTTAACAAAACGTTGACTCCTGGATACCAGCTCGCTGTACCGAAGGAAACTTTATCGCCTAGCGACCAAGCGCGGGGCATCGACTCATGGGACAGTCATTGCTCGTTACGTGGGTTTTTCATGTTAGCAAAGAAGACCGAGGAATTTCAATCTGTTGAATGTCATCATGACGGTCTTTAGGATTCTGTTCGCCTACGAAATGCACCGGATCCGTGCTTGCGCCTGAAAAGTCTTTCTACGAAACATGTTAACAAAGCGTATCGATTACAACATTCTACTGATTTGCTATAGGTAGTATAAGCAGAAATCAGTTTATTATTTATCTCCAACGTTAGTTCCCGATTTTCATTACTATTTTCAAAATTATTCCGAATTCCTGTTGTGAACTTCAGTTGAAAACAGGACGGACTTTTGGGAGAACGTAATATTGTTTATACCATGAAACTATGGTTCTTTTTCAGTTATGTTGATTAGTTCTTCTTCGTTCTTATTAATGTCCCTGATGGAACCAGACAATTTTTATTTCTTATACGTATTCGTTTTCTATTTATTCCTAAAACATTTTTTTATTTGTAAAATACGTATTGATATTTTCCAGTGAATTATATTTGATCTACAATAAGTGGATTATGTATGAAATCTTTGTTACAAATTACACTGCAAAGGGTTAGGTTGATGATTAAGATCAGACTATACCCAAGAAAGGAAACACTCTAAGTCCGATTGCTAACAATAAGTTTGGATTCCTCTGTTGTAAGGTACCAATTAAGTCTGAATTAAGTCTTGGCAAAATCTACGAGTTTGTCCTAAATTGAACTGTTCGCCTGTTCGAATAATAGAGAGTTTAAATATCGTAGACCCGAACAATAGGGATGATTTTGCTCGTTCGTAGTTCCATTTCCGATTTTTTCGGGGCAGAGGAACAATTTCTGTTTGTCACCTACTTCACGGGAAATCCGGCATTACGAAGTTAACTAGCGGGCCACGGGCGAGAGAAACGATACGGAACGTTCCGGGATCGTGCTCGCGAAAATGTGAAGATAACCGGTGACAGGTGGCGGGCCGTCGAAAATAATGACGTCGGAATGGTCGTTTATCAAGGCGAAACGTCACGCGAGACGTATGACAAACGCGGATCGCGAGTGAAATACCGCGACTAGACGTAGGAAGCACGAAATTACGCGAAATTACCCAATATTACCGAGGAACACGCCAACCGGGTGCCGTCCCGATCGAACCCCGGTCGAGCCACTGCACCTGGCAGGTGTGCCTAACATCCAAGTGTTTTCCTGCATGGTCGGAAGCAGGCGGCCTTATATCAGCTCGATTATCGCGTATAGGATATTGTAGCTGGCGCTAGGCCCTGGCCTCCCGGTACGTCCAGCCATTAGGGAACCAGGAAGTCTGCCATTACGCTATCGTGCGGCTCGTTCGCCAGGAACGAAGGAAAAGAAACCGAAGAGATTTTATTTCCTTTTACTCCTCTTTCTCTTGGATTGTTCCGCGACTCCGGTGATCGGAGCGATTTTCCTCGTCGAGTTATCGATATCGCGGCGACCATTAATCCTGTTTGCTTCTGTGTGCAGGCTAACAATGATAGAGGACGTTATTGAACCGAGTACAGCTTATTCTCGGATACAACTTTTAAACGGTATTGATACGTACCTGCCTTGTTAATGTTGCATCTTCGTTCGAGACTCTACAGCTTAATCTAACACGAGATCCTGCTAATTCGTTTCAGAGTATAATCTCTGACATTAATTTTGGGTTGCTGAGATAGGCATGGTGACCTGTAAGCTGATACGGAAATTCTGATAAGTAAATTGACATTATGTCAATTCGTTAGGTTCAAACGATGAAAATAATTATTGTTTCTTCTTGTCTCTCGTTACCACGGCACTTCATCTTCAAATAGGGGTGGGTACACAAATCTAATGAATTTCTCATTTTCATAAAAAAAGGTTTCGTGAACTAAGAGATCACTCGTTGTAACAAAAAGATAAAAATGATAATGCACTTGTATACCATTAATTTATCTTCTCGTTGTATTGAATCTTTATCATTATGCCAATACGACATCGAGGAAAAAATTAAATTTGGAAAATCGGGGGATACGAGTCGAGAATCATAAAATTTCTCGTTATAAATACGCAAAACCCATCACAAGGCTCTATTGCATTGCACGAACCCTCCGTCACTAATCACCACAACATCGACATCTCAAGAAGAGGATCCAATCGAGCATTCCCTCGTTGAACGAAAGGACAGGGATAAACTCGACAGAGCCATAATTACAGTAGCGTGGGGAGAGACGTTCATGGGAGGGAGCTTGTCGCCGCGTCGGGACTTAATCGTCTCTGGCTTCTCTTGTGAAAGAAGCCGGACGACTGAATCCTCTTTGACGATCGCCGATTAAAAAGGAGTCGAGCGTAAGCGATCCACGCTTTGTAAAATGACCTCGATTTTGGGTAGAATCCGTGATGGAATATCCCATTGGATCCTGTTGTAATCTCGACAGGTGAAAGTCGCAATGACTACGAACACCTGAGATTTGCTGGAACACGACACAAGGATCACAAAATCGGATAAGATCACTCTTCTACTTCTGCCACTATAAATATCCAAAACC
Organism: Augochlorella aurata; assembly: GCA_028455555.1. Taxonomy (NCBI): domain Eukaryota; kingdom Metazoa; phylum Arthropoda; class Insecta; order Hymenoptera; family Halictidae; genus Augochlorella; species Augochlorella aurata. The sequence goes on from CM052162.1 coordinate 2,259,412, forward strand.
TGATAAAGACACAAACATGGTTATACGCAAGCAACGCACGCATTCTAGTGGATAGAACATTCCATGTGGAACTTCCCATGATCATTCCAAATAACATTCGATATGAACACAATACTAACGTAATAATATAATAATATAATACTGGGTCAGATTTAGGTTCGGGTTTACAATTTCATCATTTCACACTTTTTACTATGACTTACATTTGTTCACGGAGAACTGTTGCATTTGTTCGTAAAATCTGCAATCTAATAATTGTTTATAGATCTTGTTCCCTTATTCACGAATATATACATAAAAAGGGCAGGCAAGGGCAATAATATATACATATATTATAAGGGCATACACTACATAGTTTTTCAAATATGTATTTCTTATACGTGATTAAAGTTTCATTACCGCAATGCAATACTGGGCAACTGGCATCCACAAAATGCCGCCAACCTCGTAACCATTACTCGGCTATCGGAATTTCATTGTAATCGCGGGATGTGCTGAAAAGATGCAGGAGTGAAGGAAAAGAAAGCGTTCCGTTCTAATCCCGCTAGACGACTCATCAGCAAGGCTAGGGTAGATGTCCCAATTACAGTAATGGGTCCTACTCCTGCACACCTCCAGGCCGCAGCATGATCCGTTAGAGGGGGCCAATATAGAAATTTTCATTGCTCTGATTGGCTGACGATTCACTGCTGAGACAGGATCCACTGCGGATTGAACACACAGTAAAATGGCGGGGTTGTGCGCGCCAGCTTAGAGAATAAGAAAAGCGTGCAGGAGTAGATCCCAATACTGTATTGCGTCTTTAAGATAATATATAAAAATACATTTTGATTTCTCAGACATTCTTAAAGACATTTTTTTGTATGATAAAGAATAGTATTTTAATAACATTTTTAATGAAACAAAAAAAGGTGTTTCTGACCATAATTTTGTGTCTCGTATTACCGAATTTATATTAAAAATATAAAAACATGCATTATTACTGTTTTTTAATCATTTTTAGTACTAAATGAAACCCTCTTACGACATAATATACGTTTTATATTATGTAAATCACATTAATAATTAATTTATACGAAAATCTTCAAAAAGCGCTTCTTACGAATTTTGACAAAATATATTATGTACTTAAATTTTTCAGAACTGCCATAGCATCAATTGAAAAATGTTCGTTACATTTTAACATGTGACAAACGTAGTGCCTCTCCATATATCTTACATGTAAATAAATAGGCATAATAAAAAAAATAGTTCATCAATCCATATATAACACTTTCCTTTTTTCTGTACGTTTATAATCTAAGAGCACGAAAATTGTAACATTTGTTCTATCTAGAGGGATCTGTCTTAGACACGGAGATATCGAAAGTACGATTCAGAACAGTATATGCCTCTAGGTCTTGCCCTTTCATTCTAAGGTTCGTATTTATTTCCAACGATGAGCAAGTTGTAAGGTGCGAATGGTTTTTGGACAGATTATGGCGCCACGATGTTTATTTATCAATCGCGTACTGGCTGCCGTGAGTAGGTGGCGTCTATCGCGAACCGCGCAATAACAAATCCTCTTATGCGTGAGAAATCGCGTCAGGAAGGCCGTCACGCGGCCAAAAAAAAGTAGCGAGCGACACGCGCAACAATACGCACGAACGCGGAGAAATCCAATCAGTCCAGCCACGCTTTGTTTCGTGACGCGGCGCCGTATTTTCCCCTGTGCCGCGTGTCGCTACGCTTCCTACCGGAATACCTTCTATCGCGAACAAAATGGACCGTCCCCGGGTATCTGCGAAACGAAAACTCGATTTGCACCGATCACTGAAACGTCCGCGTGCGATTTCTCCGCGATCAAGCGCGAGCGAACCCGGTTCACTAATAATCGGGCGCGTGACACGGTCAAGTGTGCGCCGCGCAATTACTTTTCAGGCGATTCGAAAAAATCTAAATGTCGCCAGCAAACTGTTCGATTCAATTCGTAAGCCAGAGAATACCCGATGCGGACTTTTCGCGGGAACGCCCGAACGAAAATCCAATTTTGAGGGAGACACGTTGCCGCGCAAATATATTCTATAAATATCTTTCGACTGTGTTCTGCTGCGAATTCTCGATGGAATTATTCCCGCAATGCGTTCGGGCATCTGTGACTTTTTTCTTGTGTCCTCGGCCGAATGACAACGCTCTAATTAGTGAGCAAATGAGACGTTATGTACATTCCATGGCGCTCGTGTGAATGCAAATTATTGTATTTCGGTATAACGTCGTTCGTTTTCTTGAAGATCGACCAGGGATTTGAAACCAGTATAATTTTGATATCAAGTATTGCAATAATAAATTAGTGACACTGATATAATACTCAAATCGTTATATTATAATACCAAAGTGTATGAATCCCGAGATGATTACAGTACCGAAATATATGTACATCGAAATCGATGTAAATACCAATTTAATACTGGTATGACATTGCACTGCTGTATGCATATAAATATCGGTGTATTTATGGGTATTTATCGATAACTTTTTTGGTTTCCCTGTTCCATTGCAATTTTATTATAATACCGGTATTTCAAGTTTCGATTCAACAGGAATGCTTTGTTACCCGCTTATGAAACACGGGGGAAGATTAGCATTCAGAAACGATAAATTCGTACAACTCTAATTACGACTTCGTATGAAGAAGTGCCGAAATATGTGCTATTGCTACAACATCTCACGTTTCCTGGTTGAAAGTTGCAAAGGTCCGAAAATAAAATGCGCGAGAAGAGTTTTCATAATATAGGCTATTTCCCTGTGTGCAGTATTACATTGTTGGCAAACATCCTGTCCAAGTATGTACGAGGCTTAACACGTAATCCTTTGAGTAGCAAATTAGATGCGTCACGAACTTGCTGCAGCTGCTGGATCAGTTGCTGCTGGAAACTTTAAACGAATTCTCCAGCTGATGTTTAATTTATTTCTCGCCACCTATCTCTGGCTTGCCCGAAAGCCACTGGCCCCTCGGACCGCTTATAAAACTGCACGAGCCACGTTCCGTCGAAGAATGTATAACTATTCGATGGATAACGCTTAGCCGGCGCTCGTGGCCTTCGAGGAAGTCGACCAGGATCGAAGGAGAGAAAAGCAAACTTGTGTTCTCCCGCTTCGAAAAGCGAAACTTTTTCTTCGGATGCGCTATGAATCGTAAAATGCTCGGCGGTATTGCGTTCGTTAAAGTATTCATAAGATTTCGCACCTACACTGTTGCGGACGGTATTATAATCACTCGCTGCGTCGATATGCATATGCATAATCGATTGTGAAAGTCCGTGAACGTCCGCTTTGGAAATTACAGAAACGAAGGCTTCGGTAGCTTTAGCATTGGAGGGATTCCAAACAAAATTACGGCAAAACTGAAATATACAAAATCTGTGAACAATTGCCAAGGATGCCATTAATAGTAACTAAATTTGTTATTTCAGTAGTAATATATAGACTGGGGATTTTTATGCATTTGTTATATTTATAAGTCTATAGACTGCACGGAAACATTTAGATTAACGAAAATTAATTGCGTTATTACCTTTTGTTCGTCACGTGGGATCTTCCAGCATGTGCAAATTCGCAATTTAGTAATAGCACTATAGCAGATTTATTAGTGTATCCTTCTTTTGAAAAACGTTGCCTCTACAAGGCTCTGCTCAATGTTAAACTAACAAGGTAACGTCCACGGGATGAAACTTTTATAATTTTATATCACCTTGACTTGTTTTTGCAAATTCTCATTTTGGAGACAATGGAGGTAAATATTGAGTTGATGTAGAAGTTTGTCCAGTTTTTGGAACTTGAAAAATAGTCATGAACATTAGAACTTCTATGAGCACGAGATTATGTAACTGTCGGAGAGATGGGGAAAGCCATGGAATAGAGCAACACATGCTATATCAATTAAATGTAATTTATAGTAAATGAAGATTTTCTTCAATTTTTTCGAAAAATGGGTCGAACTTGTGTATCAACCTATTGGATTTTAATGAAATTCCAATTTCGATAATATCATAGCTTCAGAGTCTACCCAGACCTAAACAGCTCAGAATTGGAGAACCTAGACTCGGAAGTGGTTGCATTGCGAGATAGCGTTTTCAAGTCAAACCGAGAGCTACCCCGGTACCTGGCCACGCGACTTTAAGTCGACACTCCAGGAAACTCGGTCGGTGGAAGCATATTCAACAGCCCCTTTTCTTAGAGGCAGCCAGACGTTTGCGTACCATTGCAGAGGGAAGTCGCGTGGCTTTTGCTTCACGCGGTTAATTGCGAATTTCATGTGGATTTCTGTGGTTGCAACGAAGAACGCCACACGTCATATGTTTTCATTTCCGAGATATTTTCGCTTAAAGTTCTGATCACTAATGCTTCGTAGTGTTTCAAATTACATAATTTGTTCGAGTCCACAGAATTTGTTTCCACAATGTTTTTTTTTTCTGATAAATACAGCTCAATCAACCCCTCGTGCGGCGCGGTTCATTAGCGCAAGTCAACACTTGGATGGCAGCAATTTTCCGTCGCGAGCGTATATTATACGTCATAACTATTATACGAAAGTGGCACGTACGTCATAGCCACGACAGAAAAAAATTTGAATATAATTTGCCACGTTTTATAACTTCGCAATGTCATTACAAGCAAACACGAAGTAGTTGGAAAGAAATTGTTACATTTTTATTCTACTCACATCTTTAGGTACTTCAAAATCAAGAATCAGAGTGATCAGCAACGTATTGAAGGAATTGAATCGAAATGGCCACTTTATCGCCGAAAGAAAAGGTGGCCAATGTGTGAAAAAGTGGCCGCGTGCGGTCACGGGAACAGTTTTCGGCGGGCTAGGGGCTCTACATTCGGAAAGCAGGATCCCGCAGGAGGGAAGCACGTTTTACGGTGGTGTCTGACGTTAACGGACAGCGCGAATGGAAACACTTTCAAACGGCATGCTTGTGACACGACGATGCACCAGGTCGACTGCGGCGAAAACGAAACTAAGCCGCGTTATCACGCTGTCCACCTCTTAGGAGCGTAAGTCATCAACGTCACGCGAGAAGTCGCATCTTTCGCGGGACGTTCCTCCCCTTTGCGATGCAATTGCACCGTGAAGGGGCACGGACGGTGTCGCAAATTAGAACACGCGCGGCGAATGGAACTTCTGACGCGGCGAGTCTGAATTTACCGCCCTTGCGCAACTACAGTTGTGATAATTAGAAAATTCGCTCGCCTAGAATGTACGTACGCTAGTCGATCGGCATACATTCGATTAGATTAAACATCATTGCGCCGGAAGAAAGGATTCAACGCGAAGTTATTGGATCTTTTGAGAAACACTTAATGTGTAATTTGTAATCAGGTATTTTAAGGAGACTGTTTAATTGATTGCAATAAAAAATCGACGAATCTGGAGAGGATATCTTAAAAAATATGTTTAAAAAAATTTAAGTGTGCCTATGTACAGTGAATTTTTAGAAAACATATAAGTTTCTACACCCACTGTATGTTTCATTTCAATGCTGACTAAACAATGTAATAGAAGAAATATCTACTTCTTATATTATATGCGTGGCTTTACATCATGGTACGAATGCCATTCATTTTATATTACTTGTACTTACATTATATTCATATTGTAAATAGTATGAAGCGATTCCTCTAAATGTAGATCAAATTTTTTGATAAATATTACAAATTAAATAACGTTGATGATCACATACATACCTTGGCAGATTAAACATTGAGCAGGTCAGTAAATATGAACACAATTGCTAGCCGAAATTTGCAGCGATGCTGAAACAATTTAAATGATTTGTTAAATGATTTTTTAACAGATACGAATAAATATCTGAAAGGAATATATACAATGCGGTGTTTGGAAAATTGAACGTGACCACGAGCGATCGAGGATCCTGGTCCAGGCAGTTACCTTTCTGTCGATCATCTTTGAGTCTGGCGCTCGCAGAACGTCACTCCCGTTGTTGGAACCGCACTCACGCATAACGGGTGGCGCTTTTGTTAGTCGAAGCTCTGAACTGACGTCTAGTGGCAGGACACGCGGCAGATGTTGTGTTGCTATGTCGTTACGAAATGTCCCGGCTGATTAATCGAGAACGACGAGGACCCTTTGCGTCCGTAACTGTCGGCTGCAATCGGTTCTACACGTTCGTTTGTCGCAGACGCGATACTCCGGTCGTTGCGCTGATAATAAATTAAGCAAATGCTGTGATATTTCGGCGTAGCAACTTTACGGAACCTGTCGAATCCGCTGGGGATTCACGAGTACCGTGTCGACGCGACGTTTTAATTGACGAGCAGTGAAACGTTCATTGACACCCGAGAAAAATCGAATTAATAACGAAACTTTATTCCGCCATGGGACCTGTTAATTTGTATGGGTTTTCAGTGGCTAAACATTATAGGTCGTGGTTTCTCTTTTAATTTTAACTCTATTCATTCCCTGTTAACTGAATAACATACATAGACAAAAATAATCATCTAATTAGCAATACCATTTATATTATATTATGTACATCCTTAAACCCTATAACTTTTGTAAGTAACATTTCCTTGCATTGTTTGAAATAATTAAGATATTTAACCTTTTAGGAACGACGCGCCACTATGGTGGCTTGCGCAGACGTCATATCACGACGCGCCGCACTCAGTTGTATTATCAGTTATTAAAGTAAATAATTAAAGTTAAAGTACATGTATCATACCTTTAGGAAAAATTATAATGTAAATTATAAGAATTATAATATCATACTCTGCCGTCTGAAGAAACAGTTACTCGCAAAACTCAGCCGTACCTAAGAGGTTAAGTGGACACTTACTTCTCACATAGAAATCGGTAGTCGAAGTTTAAATCAACATGAAAACTAAAACTTGAAACAAACAAATCAATAATTTCCACAATAATCACGATAACTAATTTAGTGAAAACGTGTCTACGAGATTAACGTTTATTATGGATCAAAGGATTAACATTCGTGTCAATCGCGAACTCGTGAGAACACGAGGCAACGGAACACAATAGAAGCTCTAAAAGCGACGACACAATTTTTCTTTGTGCACGGGAAACGATATGCAGTGGAAACAATTCGCGGCTCGTCGATACGTTTCATATCTAGCAAGCCATATGCGTTCCACAAACAACCGTTCTATCCTGATGAATTTTAATTTACATTGGAAAATCAGTTCCGGGAGAATAGGTATGCAGTCCGCGATACTGATAACAGCTTAAAAAAGAATTATTCATGACTCAAGCTGAACGTACGAGATTGGCGACAACAAACGGTTTATCAACCGGGAAATCGGAGGTGTAGATAGGGACAAAGGGATGCATTTCGATTTCGTCCGATCAGTACTGCTGCCTCGCTCATGCAGTCAATAATACAAACGATTGTAGTTCAAAGGTTGTAGATTTCTTGCAGCATTGTCTTTTAATTAATAGCCCAGATCGATGTTATAAATGTGTTCGTCAAAAGAATTACTCGAGTGTTTATTAAAAATAAAGAATAACATTTAAAGATCTTAATATAAATACAACGTCAAATGCTCCGGTTCTGTGAAATAACGCACTGCTTACAATGTAATTTAATTCGAACACTTCTGTACATTTCCTCGCGATAAATTTTCCACGTAAATTACGCGTTCCAGATTGTTTCGATAAAATTCATTTGAACCAAGGACTGCTACTGAAATGTAAAATTCCCGGTATTTTCCCGCTGCGCATACCTTCGAAACTCTTCTAGAAACTGAAATACGAAAATATCGATATGACGTCATATCGCTATATAAAAATACTATGTTTACCGGTATTTACCGATAAATTTTTCGGTTTCTCTACTTTATTATAATTTCCAAAGCATTTTTAAACACAAAAGCAACAATATTATTTCATCATTAATATTATGTTGGAAAATATTGATAGGGGAGACCGATGGTGGTTGTATCATTTTGACTTTATCTGAGATCATTTAATTACAGTGGATTTGTTGTGTATCAAGGAATATCCAAGCTATTAATAAAATATGGAAAGCCGGTGAAATGTTACAACCGACTCCGGGTCGGTTTATGTGCCCAGCCATTACAGTTGCCTGCTTTTATATCTATGTTTAATTATGTTATTAAATTATAGCAATTTTAAATTTATTAGTTAACCTAATAAATATAGGTACTTATTTAAATTATAAAATGAAGAAAATTAGGCATAGAAATCTCTTACAATGGATCCCGACTATCGGTGTTACAATTTATTTATAACATGTTTATTAATGTAAAGTAACTATCAGTATTTCTTCAGAACACTTGAAATTAGAGATTTAAAACAAGAAGGAAGAATATATTTGCTCAAAATGCACTTATATTACAATTTTAAAGCAGCAAGGAAAGTTAGCTTTTTGGCCTCGGAAAGTTATTTTACCTAAGGTATTTAAAAAGGTAATTACCTAAGTACGATAGGTGAGTGCGTACCAAATGCTATTTTGCATTATATATCCGAACCGTGTAATAATATCTATCATATATTTTAAGATATTTAATGTATTACAACCACCCCCTTGTTACAATCGGTCTCCCCTACTGATATGGAATACCACAAAATCATACTGGTTTTAAGTCCCTAATTTGAGCATCAATGAAAATTTCGCTGGAAAAATCCAATGTCCCATTTCGGCAACGTGTGACCAAGATCTCTCGGTGTTTTAAAACATGTCTGCTCCGAGCTGACGGACAGCGGGTTTATTCTGTCCCGGCAACTCCTTTCCTCATTAACACGCGAATCGCAGCCAGCCCAGCGGGATCTCCGTACTTAATCAAATTGTAAAGCGTAGTCGGCGCGCGGCGTCCCAGTTGGATCGAGCACACTTGTCCGCACTTGAAAATGCGTCTCATATATAGAAAAGCCGAGGCAACGTATCTGCGGCGGACACAAGTTTCTCCGGTGATGGCTGCGTTTTGTGTTGGTCAAAGCGCAACAAAGCCAAACAGTTTGTACGGACTCGGGATCTCCGCGTTACAAGTGCCATAATTTTACCAGGGCATTTTCCAAACTTTCCGCCGCCTTTGTGCGATCCTTTGTAAGGCAAGCCACACTCGGACCGGGAGCTGCGCCACTATATCAATTTTAGTGTCTTGCAATACGGTTGCCATCTATTCCGCCCGGAAGATCCCAGGACGTTGTGTGCCGCGGCTTCGTTCTTTCCTCGAGTGTTTCGGCGGAGGAGCGATTAAAGGTGATGATTTATACGATTCGTTGCGCGTTAACCGTGCAACGAGGGAAACGAGTTACGATTGCCGTCGTCGACGTAACCCCAGAAACGTCATTGCGCGACTCCTTGAAAAACTATTCGGCCTTTGTTCATCTCGATCTCCCAACGATGCAATTTCACGGAATATAACGGCCACGCATTCTTTTGTAGCGCCATGTATATTCATTTTCATCGGCCACCACCGCTTCAATATTTTTGATGAAATCGTTGAGCCTCGAGCAAAGGAATTCCCATCGTTACGTGTCTGGGATACTATGAAAAAATTCTTTCCATTATTAGAGTATCGATCTTTATTCATTGCTAATACAAACAGGCTTCCAGGACACAGTCAAGCAATAGGATCGATGGCACTTCGTACAATGCCCACTGTTTCGCAAAGTTTTCGGTATATAGGGTGGCGTACACTTGTTGACTTATATACGGTGATTGACCATTTTCCTAAAAAATTAGTAAGTATACGATGGTGGCTTTTTCACTCAATAGTCGATATCCCAGATATTTTGTATGTCAGAAATTATTATAAAGTGTTTTTATGACTGTCCCAATAAAAGGGTAAATCACTGTCACATAACCTGTCAATCACTGTGCAATAATAAATGATTTTTATAATTCTTTTTGTTTTATACAAATTCTGAATTTTTGCAATATTTCTGAAGTCTTTTTATAGCGAAAACAGCAATTTTTATTATTCGACTTTACCGGTAAATAGTATTTTTCTATCAATTGTGTAACACTTGTGCTTAAACGGTCAAACACTAAATTGCTATAACTGTAGAAAACGGGATACTCCAAGAACAACAAGGCGAATGAAGGTCGGGAAAGACGAGGATGTTCTGCGGGTAATTAACCGTTTGAGTCCCAAGCAGTGCGAACGCGCTGTTGAGATTTTATGTCGAGAAAATCCAGTAAATTTCAAACATTATGGACAACCGATGGTTGAAGTCGCGCGCTCGGATTTACTGATGCAAGTATTATACATCACACAGCTCCTTTTAATAGATTTTCTTTTCTGATTCATTCTACCTTTTTGGAGATGCACCAAATTTAAAAAAGTTAGTCAGTAAATCGTTTTGAAACACACAATTATTAACAATGAGAAACACATACGCAAGAATACGTCCGATCGCCTTATAAACTGCAATAAATGTGACGGGGCGATTAGAAAAGGGCGAGAATCGCGTTGCCTAACAAATACAAGAAGCGCTATTGCTCCGATTGAGATTCATAGATGTAAAATAAACGAAGCGCTGTCGCGCCGCTTGGTATTTCTCATCAAATGAAACAAGCCCTATCACGCTGCTTGGGTCTTTTCGTACTCATTTAGAGGAAGCGTGGTTGCGCTGTTTGGGATTCTTCGTCAGTGTTTTTTCAATACACCCTGGGACTCAAACGGTTAAGAAAGTCGATCTGTTACGACCAGTAACGACGACCGTTCGAATTCCGTTTGCGGTTCCCTGTATTTTCCCAAGATCCTAAATCACTTTGTAAAAAATCATCGCGTTATAACAAACCTGCTGTCATCTTGAAACTTGAAGCCCCTACTTTCAAAATTCTTTGCTTAGTATATTCATTCATGGTGAATAATACTGTTTTCGAAATACTGAACAATTTTTCTCATGATTAAATCTATCGTAGAAAGAACCCTTTTTTGCAATGAACCCCTAAAACATGATGTACCATTTTTCCAGTCGTTCTATTAAACTATAATACAAAGGAACCCATGAGAGGATTACAGTACCGAACTTATTCCTCGTTTCTGTTGCATAAAGCAATTAAAAAAATTCGTACATCGTGTATCAAAGGGTTGTTATAAAGGGGAAGGTTTAATCTCCAAACTCATAGCTTCAGTCCCGAAAAAAATGATGCAATGTATCTACGTTTCAATTTGTGTCCAGTTTTGTTCAAAAATTGTATCCTTATCGGAGAAAAATATTATCGCGCGTTTCCCTTTTACAAACGTACAACAATGTGAATGGAAGTTTAGCGTTGAAGTACTTTCTGGAGCCACTGTACTAAAAAACGTGTCACCTATGTATATCGTCTGCGACATCTTGTGCGACGAAACCCGTCTCGGGAAACCAGCACCGGCTCCGATCGTTCGTTCGTTTACATTTCAGGTGGCAAACGGAGGTAACTACCCATCGGCCAATTACCACGTAATATTCTCCCGACGAAACGTCTCGGAGGTGTACCAAGAAGGTTGCCGCGACGCGACGTCTTGCCGGCTGCAAACGATGTAAAGCGGCACGGTGGTCCGTCTGGGGACCGAGGTGTACGCCCGCTTCGTTTATCCTCCTGAGATCGTCGAGGCAGCTCGTTAGCAGAGGAAAACGGCTCAGCTCGGCGCCGCACCGCTCGGCGATCAGAGCAGAGAAGAGAAGAGAAGAGAGATCCAGCCGTTTAAAACGCCACGTAAACATGGCCCAATCAAAGGTTATGGGCCATTAGGCAAGAGAGAAAATTGCGCTGCGTATGCAGGCGCACGCGGCCGCTCGGTAATCGGTCGCGCGAGTCCGCTCGCATGCCCGCCCGACCGTGTAATCTTTTCGCGTCATTGGTCGCTAAACGCGTATAAATCACTGGTGTCGGTCGTCGACAGCGCTTTCCACCAAGTTACCTGAAAATTACACGGATCGTTTCCACGGTGTATCGCAGCGGCGCCGGCGACGGCTACGACAACGTCTGCCGGATAAAAACCGCATTCGCCGGGAAAATCTAGAGGATCGTCACTGAGCGAAAGGGTTCCCGTTTGTCCTTTGCTCGCACCGCCTCGCATAACACCCCCAAAGGGTCGCAGATTCTCTCGATAAATCGAAGGTGCTCCAGGTAACACGACAACGCCTTAACTGTAACAAAGTCGCGCAAACAAATTACTGAAAATGTGCTTTTCCCTTGGTTTAATTCTATGTAAGTAATAGAAGCCGGAAGTTTACTACAGTAGACGAAATTTGCGTAGTGACAGTCAATTAAAATGTTATAAGAAACAAAAATATTATAATTTTAATATTTAATATTTCCACCTTTATGGCTAATTACTTGAAATATTTCATTCTTTATGCAGCAAACCAACTTCTGTGATGTTGCAGTATCAATTTTCTTCTACTCTAGCCTTTTAGTGTTTTCCAGTCCTTTAACGTTACTGTATTGTTTATTATTTTTACGAACTGCTCTTGACAAGATTACCCACAAGCTCTCTATGGAGTGTTGTCCGGCGAACGTACTAGCACTCGTTTTGTTTTCTTTTCATTATGCACAGCAGCGTTATCGTGTTAAAAAATTAAATTTACTTTAACAAGTCTATGCATTTATCTGTTTTAATCCTGGTAGGATCTTTACATGCTAGCGTTTTTACAGAGTAACTAACTGGTACTGGGGTTAAGCAGACAAGTAAATATGGACACACAATAGATATGTATTTTCTTTTCCTTCTAACAAACTATTAGGATCGAGAAACTTTTCACCGTTATAACTAGAAAGAAACTGGCACGGCGGCAGGTTGAATCGTTGAATAAGCTCGTTCTGTGAATATTTTTAGATCATGCTCTTATGCTAGAGTGATTCGTTTGTGAAAACTTTCTACGAATACGACGTTCTTATCGAATATTGTTGCGACGACGAGAATTGCCGTGAATAAAATTGATCACAATTTATGTTAGATCTTAATAGTTACGGTTCAAACTATTTTAGAAACTTGTATAATTATGAAATAACCTACTTTAATAAAAGTCGTCTGGAGTGTGCAAAATGATCCGATTGTAGAAGCGTTCTAGAACGTACTTGTCGAATATTCTTGCGAAGGAGAGAATTAAAGTGAACGACGCGGATCACAATTTCTATAAAAGTTGAGTAAATATGATGCAAACTATACCAGAAATCTATGTAATTTTCACACGGCATATTTTAAAGAAAGTCGTCAGTAGTATGTTTCTTCGTAGTTAACGAATCATGGAAACTTGATGCAAAATCTGAGCTGCAATAAAAGAGGTTAGTTTATCAGGTTATCGAAAATCGTGAGCGAAATTTTATTACACGCATAAATAACTTTGACACGCATATTTAACTTTATATTTATCGAATAAGAGTTATTAAACGTTTTTCATAAAGTAAATTATACCCGCGAAGAAACCAAAAAAGGCACAGTAATTGGTCATCCCACAGTAACTGGCTCCAGTATCCTACTGCCTTTTGTCACTTCTATCGTCACGAGAAACTCAGTGCGCTAATACTCTTTTGATCCAGTGTGTGCGTACCGGCGGAAGTTTTTAAGCCAGAAAGTTGTAGTCAGAGCTGCTTTCGCTCTTCGGACACACAAAAGTTTCGCTGGAGTGTTCCTAGTTACAGTATTAAAACGGTTACGTACTATGAAAAACTTCCATATTTATGGCCGCGAGGAGAGCGCTGTTTAAAAAGCCTGCGCTGATAGAAAATGGAAGGATATTTTAATCACATATTTTGTTGAATAGCTCGCGGCCCAAGCTGTCGCAAACACGCTGAGAGTACTCCTGCTTCGCGGACGACGATATCGGCTGTATCTGACGCGCGAATCAGTCCATTCTACGATTCATTCAACAAAATTCCGACGCGCGACAAAGAGAAACGTCCTGAATTGATATAATCGACTTCGTCGAATTGAATAGAGCTCTCGAAAGGCTCGCCGTTCCATCCACGCCATTTCGTTTCGAGCTCGTTATAATAATTCCAGGACACCTAGTTATTGCTATCGATTAAAGTTCCGAGTGCGCTCGGGTTGCTATTTAACATTTCTCATTGACAATCGTAGCAGGATCTCGCTTCGAGGTCGTCGTTGACGCGCCTCGTTGCTTATTCGAATCCTCTTTTTCCAAGCTAGTAACGGTGTCCCCGAGGCGAAAGAGATTGGTGGCCGGTGATAATGAAGTCTCATAAATAAAAATTACAGAGAGACCTTCTCGGCGTTGTCGGGTCGAGAGCGCCGCGAGAAAAAAGGCTGCCGGAAAAAATCGTCCCTCTGCCGGGCAAACTTTATCACTTTAGGTACCGGTAGTTGTTCGCCTTCTGGGCGGGTCGCTGCACCGCGCTGGGTTCCGTTCTCTTCTGCTCCTCGGTTAAACAACGACTCACCTTCTCCCGGTTTTCCTCTCCCAACCCTTGCTCATCTTCCACCGCTGTCATCGCTGGAACTTGTTCTCCCGTGTACATCGCCTCGGAACTTTGCACTTCGTGGCAGCACGGCGGCGCCCATGCTCGTCCGGCCCGTACTTTTCGCAATGAATCGATTAAGCGGCGGACAACTTTCCAGAGATCAAGTTTCAATTAGAATTTTCGTGTAGCACGGCGCTTAGTTTCCCGAAATCCGGCCTCGAAATTCATATCTTTCAAGAATATTCATTAGAAGCGATTCAGTTCTATGTGTTCCTGGTTTTCAGAGTCATTTTCCGAACGCGGAAAGTAAACGAGTTTTACGTTCAATTTAGAAACACGGAAATGACTTCTGTTTCTGCCGTCGTCATTAGCTAACAACAAAGGTGTTTCAGATGGAAAGAGTTCATGAGACGCGCTGGGTGTGTGCATATCTTGTTCCCAGAAGCTGAAAGGATGCTTTAATTTCAAGCGCGAGACAAATCGGTGCATCAGGCACAGCAAGTGAACGAATCTTACATTCTGATTCCCAACTTCGAATTGAAATATTCACTCCAACTAATGAGATTCCGCGAACTGGAAACTTGCTATTTTGAATTTTGCGCACGTTTTCGAACAGATTGACCGCCGAAAGTGATCGTCGCCGTCGGGTAGTTCTGAGATGCGCCTAGTTGACCATGAAGTTGTTATTTATTCCGGCGAATTCGTGGGACTCGAGCGAGAAAGCTTGGAGCGGAATTCTAAATCCGCAATCTCGGTGACTGTGAGACAATACTGGTGTGCCGGCTGCAGAAAGAACCGGCTTTAGGAGAAAGCCCAGGCTTGTACAGTCTTTGTGAATGCGATATTACGCGCTGGAATTTTCATTAGCAAAATTAGCCGTCACAATCACAGCAAATTATCTTTTCGTCAAAAGAAAGCTGTCTCCGTGGATACCGGCGCACGAGGGCTACGCTATTTGCGCAGCGCGCGCGCGTCTTTTCTTTAACAAGAGCGCGAGCCTGACGAGCTAATATTCAGCTCAAAGCGATGTACCTTGAAAGTCTTACGATAATGAATTTATTGCCGACTAACGAGAGCCGGAACGTTTCCTAATTGTATATTTTTATACGCTACTCAAAAGTACCAGATTCGATGTAATTACTATGTGGGTCACTTCTCTGCACCCTTGTACGTCGATCTACCAAATTCCATCGAGTTATGAATGTTTCAACGTGTGCTGCAAGCAATTTGCTAGAACTATGATGTAAACTTTGCTATTTGGCAATGTATCTGGAAGAAGAAAGGTGAACGTGAATTTAGGGGAGTGGAGCCCAGTTACTGTGCCTTGTGTTTGTTTTTAAGCATAATTAACTTTATATTTATCATATAATTTCTTTGTTAAAATTTGATATGTAAAAGATGGAAATTTTTAAAATACCACAGAAAATATTTCGAACTTCTGATAGCGTATTTGCGAAATTTTCTGTAAAGATTATGAAAAAGCTTATGAAAATACTGAAGGGGTGAAGATCAATATTCAGCAATATAAATCGTTCTAGGTAAGATATCACGATGTTAATTGTATTGGTAAAAGGTATTAATATTACGTGAAAAGAAAACAGTGATTATTTATTTGAATTTTTATCTTTAGTTTCAATTTCAGTAGTATATTTGCCGTGCGCAGTAAGTGAATCTATCTTTCACTCGATGCATTAGTTACTGTGCTAACCACGGGTTAGACCTACATGCCTACTATATATTTTTCAAATTATCTCTGTCATATTTTTAAAAAGGAGAAATGTAAATAAGAAATTTTGTTAAAGCAGTCATGTCCTACGTGAACTTTTAAATGACCTTTTATGATATTTTGTTTATAGAATATAAACTTCATGAAAGTATGTTAAGTATTAAATTTTTATTGTGCACAATTATTGATACCGAGTATTCAAGGACAGAGCACAATAATTGAAGCACAGTAACTGAGATACAGTAACTCATTCTTATAGATCATAGGCACACAGTAACCGGCTCCAGAACTTCTTTTTTCGTTCCCCTAATATTCAAAGGAGATTTAATACTTGCTGAAAACTGCTAACAGGACACAGTAATTGGCACCTCTACCATATTCGCTAAGCAACTTCCTTCGTGATAGTAATTAGATTAGTATATCGTCACTTTTATTTCCCGATTCGTCTCTCAGGGTGAAAATTTTCCCATTCCTCGATTTCAAAGTTTGTTTTTGGTAAAAAGTTAGCTTTGTCATGATAACCTAGCCAGCCTTCAGTAGAAACATGATTACCGTGTGGCTTTACGTCTACCACGGTAGACTAATCTTTCCGGTCAGCTCCTACAAACTAGATCGGCCGGTCTGAAAATGGGCCAATGAAATCTTGTAAATTGTTCATATTCTATTTATGGAGTAAGCACGGAAGGAGTGACCATAGACAAAGGAATAAATAAACGCGAGTCTAGCGACAGAGAGGAATTCCGTGGATGATCCAGGGGCACAGCAAGGCAAAGGGGACACAAGCGCCACGCGAGCTGTGTATTTACAGGATTTCATACGGCCATTAAATTCCCATTACGCCGATCGATCGGTACTTTCTGCGCCGGGACCATAATTCGCGCACCTACGCGCCGTATATATCCGTGACGACAGCAGCATCGACAATCCTTGGAATTGCGTTAATTGAATTATCGCGGGGAAGATTGCGTTTCAGGAACTATCGCCGACTATTATGCCAGGTACAGAAAGGATTCCGGTGTATCTTACCAGGTCTATTACGTAATATAAACTGCACGCGAAGTCCGCGGTTAGATTTATGGAAACGCAACGTGCTGGCGTGTTTTCTATTTCGGCATGTGCTCTCAACCATTTTTCGACACCTGCGAAATTACCATAGTAAATTCCCTGCAATGGTCCCTCAGATGGTCAACAAAAATGGACAATTTGAGACGAAGAGATACGATTATTCGAGCCTTGGTATCGATCACCCGCTCCGCCCAGCATCTTCCATTTTTATTTTGATTCCAGACTTTCAATCATTATTGGCTGAGTAAGAGACGTGATTAGGTGGAGCGAGCGACCGATCCCCCTTGCCCCTCGCGTCGATTAGCTTGCTGGTGTTCTCGTTTACCAATAGAAGTGGGTTTCGGGAGGTTACAGGAGAGTGGGGACTGTGTGCGTGCAGGTCAGGGCGGAGCGAGCGGGATATTCTCTTCCGTTGGAACGACTGATTTCTTCTGATCAACGGACAGTACTTTGTTCTTAGAACAGATATTGATTCGCGATATAATATTCCGATTCGGGCAAACGTCTGAAATCCATAATAGCCGATGGAGTCATTATTTTCAGATAATCATTGCGTCAAGTCTGTTCGATCGCAGCTGTCACGGTGTGAAATTTTCAGATCCAAAAAGCGAGCAAAGACTGACAGGAAAAAAATCACTTTCTCCGCGAAAGAAGTAACGGTGTACTGATATCTACTGGCAGTAGATCACGGTTGGATGCAAATTATAGTAGCCGTTGCTGCGACTGATAGATTGCCGCGACTCGGCATAATAATAGCCATAGAACCGCCTTCCGAGTAGACGGATTACTGTAACTTCGAAAAATAAGTAACGAGCCTTTATCATCGCGTTCTAGACGATCGAGCCACCCTCAAAGGATCGTAGCCCGTGGCAAGCTTGACCATAACTACCCGCAATTACGTTCTCAGCCGGTCGGGGTTCGAAGTAACGCGTGCTCGAAACGTACTTTTTTCCTTAAATAATCTAGATCGTTTCTGTGTACGAGGAAATGCTTGCATGCTTGCGAAACTGATTACGACGAGAAATTACACACTGGTCTCGATGCTAATCCTTGAGCACCACCGTGCAGGCTTGATGCCTCTAATGAAAAGGGCAGGTTATAATTAGGATATGAAATACGAGGTTGGGGGCTTGCATGAGCACTTCGGAGTCTCGGGATATTTCTTCCTTATAATACTGTTCAATAATCAGTGACTTCTGCGAAAGATTTATTACTGGATTCTGGATTGGAACAAAAAACAGTGAAATGATTAAAAGACTTTAATTATACAGTTATATTATTTCTAACATTATTTTTAAGTTTTATTTCATTTTACTCTCTCTCTGAATTCGGTTAGAAAATTTTAATCTGATAGCCCGAAGTCTATTCCGACGTCTATTTATTATAAATCCATACAAATGTGCGTACAGTATACGTACTTACCTACATACTTGTATAAAATACGGGAACACGAATAGGGCACAGTTAAAGTGGAAAGTGGACGAAAAATTGTGATGGGTGTTTCGTGTAATTATCTCTAAGTAATAATCTTCAACATAAATTAAAGTAGGGCATTCATGCAAAAATTAACCAGTCATTTTCCAGATACAGTTTCCAAAATGTATTTTCAAAATTACTGGTACTCGATTTTTGCTTGAATCTGCCTCGTGATGACCTTGACACGATAAATATGAATTTTATTCTTCTAAGAAATTACTGCAATCAAAACCACTTTAATCATTGAAGCTGCGAAGATAATGGTATGGCAAGGGGTTAAGAAAACCTTAGTGCTGAAAATTTAATTTCGCGCAAAGATCTGTAGTGCAATCGTAGCGCAGCGGAACCTAGACCTGGACGAATATCAGTCCGCCGATTAAAGTGTTATACGTGGGAGAGCGATGCTGTCTCTTTCGTAGATAATTACTATAACGACAAACTGTCGTAGAACGAGACACGCTATTTTCATGATCGACGATGCGCCGCGACAACAGCGAGATATAATCAAATTTCATTTATAGCCAGCCGCGAGAGATTGTTCGTCATGCCGTGCCGGTTGCGGCCGCGACTATTAAACCGAAATTCGCCGGGCAGGTTATAATCGTAAACAGCGAGTTCGGTTGCGGACGTGAAACTGGTCCACGGTTCACTGAATTTCCTTCGAACGGGATTATTTCGGGGTTACGTGTGCGCGCGACGTCCAGAATTCCTCTACTTGTTCGTTATCAGCGCACCTCCGAATTTCACCGCCCCTGTATTGCGTCTAATCATCGCGATATAGTGTACGTGATAACGGTAAAATCGAATTTTCTATCGCCGCGCTAGGAATATTATCATCGCTATGCGTATTCGCTTGGAAAATGAGGGGAACTTATAATTGGCTGTCTATAATTAAAAATAACATGAGAACCTCATGGTACGAGCGAAGTGGGGTAATCGTGCAGCCTCTAAAGATGAATTATGGTAGGTTGTACTATTCAATGAATGAACATCCCCTACTGAATGAATATTTTACACTCCCAAAGAAAAAGATAGCACACGCGTGCTAGCTTTAATTACTCGTGTTATAATTATGGTACAGAAAATGTGCCAATGATACACAAAGACTACCCTCTAGTAATATATAAACATAACTTTTATTGACTTTTCTTCGACGAATTCTCGTCGTAAAAATACAAACACCCAAATGAATACTATATATATTATATAAATTTAAAATAGACAAATATGAAAAAAATATAACTGTACCTGTGTTTAATAATATATGGTGCCTCCGTAGTTCTTAATTACTTCTATCATCCTTTTTGGTAAGGATTTATAAAGTACTTTAATTGAAGATTGTGATAAATTTTTCCATTCCTCTTTAATACTTATTTTTAAGTCATTTAAATTTTCAAATTGTCTACCTTCTGCGTAGACAGCTCTTGATAATAATCTCCAACAATTCTCAATTATATTTAAGTCCGGGGAGCATGCCGTCCATTCCAAAACAGGAATTTTCTCTTTTGAAAAATATTCATGAATAATTTGTTGCCGTGTGTACAGCAGCATTATCTTGCTGGAATACAAATTTTGGACCTGCAATGCATTGTGCATACTTATCAATTTGGTTTTTTATTAATCTCAAATAACTTGCACTATCCATTTTTCCTTGTATAAAATTAATATCCTTTTTTCCTTGTAACCTATGCCGCCCCAAATCATTATTCCACCTCCTTTCATTTGTCGTCTAATTCTTGTTGATTGTCCTTTTCGAATGTCATGATAATAGTATGCACTATTATCTGAACCATCCAGACAAAACCGTTTTTCATCTCTAAAGATTATATTCCTCCAGGTTT
>CM052162.1:2280021-2320140 GCA_028455555.1 Augochlorella aurata
TAAAATAAAAATTGTTAAAATTTCAATACTTTGAGAAAATAATGTGACTACAATTATTTATCAATTATACACGTGATGCCTAGGATCAAAGGGAATTTGTATTTCCGATGTATTAAAAATATTGCATCTATAGCTATGGAGTGTCTGTAAGTTTCAACGAGTTCCGTTTCTTAGTTTATGAATACGTACGCAGAAAATGATATCATCCTCTTGGCAGCAACTAAATATTTCGCAATAAGAATTTTAAAACAAATTACTACGCGAGCACTATAAAAAGACATATTAACGTGCAAGAATGCCCATGGGTTTATTGCAGATCCAAAGAATATTAATTTTCTCAGGTATAAAGGTTAAACGATGAGAAGCTTTTGTTTATTCTTTTTAGTCGCAGCCAATCAACTCATTTCAATAATCCACAAACACGGTTCTAAAGCTTTGAGACCTGGCATTTTGCGGAGCGGGAGCACGGAACGAAGGGAAACTCGAGCGAAACACATCGGGGATGTTAAAACGTCGTAACAGTGTATACTTTTCTCCGGCG
This sequence comes from Augochlorella aurata, assembly GCA_028455555.1. Lineage (NCBI taxonomy): Eukaryota > Metazoa > Arthropoda > Insecta > Hymenoptera > Halictidae > Augochlorella > Augochlorella aurata. Next base: position 2,280,563 of record CM052162.1, read on the forward strand.
TGTGTATTCCTGTACCTGTGTATATGACCCAAATTTCGGTACAAGTAGCTTTTTGTGGATTGAAAAACACGAGCGCGGATTTAAGCTGTAATTACGGTTGATGCTCGCACTATTTTTTACCAAGAACACGCCGACCGCCGCGTTGATGCTGATAACGGAAGCTCTTCGTTAATTTAAGTCGCGCGGGATAACGTGCGACCCGGAGACCACGAAGACGTGTAAATGAAAGTAAATGAAGGTATATCGACCGAGAAACAAATGCGCGCATGGAGAGTCGTGGACAGAGTCAACGCAAATTTTGATTCGTTTGCAATATTTGTCCTCTCCGCGGAGGTAGATAGTGAAGATTGATTTAGAAAGAAAAAGTGTGTCAGAATGAGAGCGAAAGTGAGAGAGTGAGAGAGGGGACGGGGATAGGGAAATGGTAATAAATTACGAACAAATGGATATTCAACGAACCGTGGATTTCATAGCTCTCATCAGTCCAGAATGAGTTACGGGGCTTGACCTCCTGGAAGAAGTCCACAGCTGCCGCCGGATACATTGCATCCTAAAAACTTGCCGCAATTACGTCGTTCGCGGTGGAAATTGATCATTATTGCGTGCAGACATGCTTCTGCTCGCCACTTGGATTATTAATTTTAATAACATATTAATTTAATTCGCTCTGATTTCCTTTCGCCGGTCGCGTGCGATTTCGTAATTGCGAAACTAGCATAATGAAGCAATGATATTAAGAACAGTGTGCAAGCATATGCGCGATTATGTCGCGGCACGGCTTTCGATTTCTATCGTTCCGCAGTGCGATACTAACGAGGGCTCCACCGAAGAATATACCAGCAGAGTAACGTGAAAATATCACTAGGACGCTTTGTTCTCCGCCGAACTGGTGTTGCGTATTTTAGAAATATTGGTGGAGTTAACCCAACATCCGCGCGAACAAATACTATCATGGATCCACTATGACCACACCGGAAACTGAAAAAAGTTCGGTTTCGTTAGAACCACATGTTTGTAGAATTTTCTGTAAGCAAACTCTATTACAGCAAAATTTCTGCCATGGAAACGTTCTGAAATCGCGATTATGCTTCCTAAAATTTACTTTCAAATAAAATAATAAAATTGCAGCGGACATTAACCCCTTGACTTGTACGCTCGAGTTAATTCGAGCGCGCTAAACAGGCCAAACTGTGCACACTCGAGATAATTCGAGCGGCGTTGTATTTTATGCTGCTATAATTTTTCACACTCGAATATAATCGAGAATTGAAAATAACAATGTGAAAGCAAAGAAAAAAAATCGTTTTATTGATATTTATCATTTACATGGGATTGTAAGCTATTTATTCAAGAATAAAATATAGCCTTTTCCCATGGAACAAAAGCGCAGTATATAAAAATTGATATAAAATTGATTTTTTTGGCCGTTTTTTTTTTTTAAATATATGGGTTAAGGGATTAATTGCTTGCAATATAGCAACTAGTCAGACTCGTGATGAAGATTTCATATATGATCTAGTTAATGTGAATGTTATTCACTTCTGAATCGAAACAAGATTTAAATCTTTTGTTATCATAGTCTAAAAATGAAAATAAATGAAGACATACAAGGAACAAAAATTGTCTTTTGCTATTAGGAAAATTATTATTGTAGTGCAGAGGGTTAATGATGCAGATATAATTTTTTAATAATTTTGTATTGCCTTGATTTGATTGGATCGCTGAATTTATACATTCACGAGAAAAATAAGTAAATTCAAAACAATAAACAGATTAGCCGTCTATACATAAATTAACAACGAATTTGTAAATAAAAAACAAATGAAATTACCCTAAAGCTAACATAATTGAACGACCAAATTAACTCATCTATAAGTGAAGTCCGATCGTAATTCTTCGCTCAGAAGTTTGTCGTTTTGGCAGACGGGCAAGGGGGTATTCCGTTCGCTCTTGCCTGACCTGCATGTCCGTCATCCCCACTCTTCTATGATCTCCCGAAACCCATTTCTATTAGTAAACGAGAACACCAACAAGCTAATCGGCACGAAGAGAGAGTCCACTCTACCTAATCACGTATCTTGTTCAGCGCGTAATTTAGCCAATAATAATCAAAGTTCTGGAATGAAAACAAATTGGAAATTTGTGAAAATTTCCTGCGAAAGTTAGTGAATGCACGTTTGCCGCATAATGCAATGAAAAGTTAATAAAGATGATAATTAATAATTAGAAATAATCATGTGTTGATCAGAAGCATCTGAAGTTAACGCTTTAGGGATAAGTCAACGTTCTTGCATCTTGTAATTGCTGCGTCTGTTTGACTTTGTCTCGATTGTTCCACGCCTCCAGTCGCGCGTCTTGCTCGCCCATGTTCGCCTAAATAATACACGCATACGCACACACCCAACAAAGCACAGGTGCACGCGTCTGACCTGCTCCTAGCCGAAAATAGCGACCACGGGGTGCGAGACGGTGACGGGAGCCCCTGTTTGAGTCCCCAGACGGGAGGCAGTGTTTGTTTTTAATCGGCTTCGTAGAAATTCAGTGTTGCGGTTAATTTGGGGTTAATAGGAAGGGATTTTTCTACTACTGCGTCTACTTCTGCGAGGGTATTAGAATGAGTGCCAACTAGACGAATTTTTTAGGCTGGGACTTAATCCCTTCCAATAACTCTATTAGGAAACAAGTTTCTAAAATATATAGGCCTTTTAAATATTTTAAGTCAATATCTATGTCCCAAGTACTAAATCACTTAAGACGTGTTGGTCTCAACCTATGTACACCTTCTAAGAACCTAAATATTACTTTGTCTTCTCTTAATCCGTCATTAGTTAGTAATGAAATTGCTGCTTTACGCGAATGAAGTGTCATCAGCCATATTCCTGCATTACACTGATCTAATAGAGATTTAAGTACTCACATCTGATCTGTCTGGATTGCAGAAGCTTATTCCCTTTTTGTAAGGGAAAATCTCTTCATTGACTTCAAGATGACCCATACTACTTTCGAGTAGAATCTGTTAACTACGTTTCAGACCTCTTCAGGAACTCCCTTTTTGTAAAAGCTCCCGTGATAGGCTCCTAGCCAACAGTGCCAGGTGCTTCGCTCTTGGGCGAGTTTTGGATCTACGTGGCGAAATAAATAGATTAGGGTTTGATTCAAATCTTATTGATTCTCCCACCAGGAATGAATTATACAGTGGATACCAAGGTTGCTTTGGCCAATTTGGCACATTTACAATGCCGAATGCTACGTCTCATGTAATTTTTGTCAAGGTTTTCAGGATCATAGAAAACGGAAGGAAGGCATATAATCTTAATTTATATCAGAAGACCATAGATGCATCCATTGTTTCCGCTTTACTATTCGGAAACCATGAGAAAAACATTTACACATTTTATTATTCGATGTGGTGAAAGAATCGACTTTTGGATTTCCAAACTGAAACTATCTTATCGAAGGCTGCTCCTTATAGTTTCCACTCACCATCAATGTTTCTTATTCACGATAACGCATCTGCCTCCAGATTTTCCGCAAATGGTATATAAGACACGAAGAGAATTATTTTCTTTATTTCAGTCCATTGCCAAATCGTCTTTGCAAGTTTATAATATTGCGTCAAGTAAAAAGTTCTGAGCGTTTTTTCTCTTTATTTCGACGATGAAATTAATAAAGTTAGAATTTTCGGATTTAGATCAAATATGCGCCGTTTTGTTCGACAACTTTTATCCATTTTGAAGGCAATTTCATAATTCCGCGATTGAAGAAATTCTCGTCCATATTGATAAAAAAAACTTGACCAGCTCATTTTCACAAGCCTCTCTTGAGGCCAGTTTTTTACCATCAAGAAAATTTTGCAAATGCTTGAAAAGGTGATAATCGCTTGGTGCCAGGTCTGGGCTATACAGGCAATAGTAGGGGTAGTCTAGTGCCTCCCAATCCATTAGTATAGGAGATTGCAGTTGTATGATCTATTATAAATAGTATTTTACAATGTTCTAGGTCAGAAACTAGTCTCTATAATGCTAATTATACGCTCAACAGTTACAAATAGTTAATATGTCCTTTGATTTGATATTTGCCCCAAACGTTCTATATTCGTGCTGACCCTTTCTGACCGCATCCTACCCCGATGAGGATGCGTTTGTAAGAATAGTTGCTTTAAATGTGGCTGAATTAATTTATTTCTGAGTATTATTTAAGCTTATTTTCCGCCATTCTGCATTTAGTCTGAGGTAAGGTAATTATTTAGATTTCTTTTCATTTCGTTTCATTTAGATTTCTTTTACTTCTATCTCAATTATTTCGAAACAAAGTATATATCTGTATACTTAATTATATTATATTATTTTTAATACTTTAGTGAATACAAAAGGGACTGTATATCCAAAGTTTATATCTGCATACTTAATTATATTATATTATTTTTAATACTTTAGTGAATACAAAAGGGGCCGTATTTACAGGGAGAGGTCACGAACTTCGGGTCACCGATTTCAATGAAATTTGTTTTCGGTGAATCCAGACTGAAAATCATTTGAGTCATGTTCGAGCGTTTGTGTGAATGGACATTATTTATGAAGATATTTAATGTTTAGATTTTATTGGACCGAACGGTCTTGATATCGAAAATAAGAAATAACTTCTACGATATTGGAATGGCTATGTAGGTAATGTATTAGACCACAAATCCGGTGGTCGTATGGAGTTCGATTCTTTTCCACGCTTATAGTCTTTTCCCCTTTATTTTTCATAGGGAATTATATTTCTATAAAAGTCATTTTATTACGATCACACCACGTGCCGCGACGCTTTCTTATTTTGGCTATTTATACTAATTGACGTGGATACTAACATAGAGAAAAAAAATATAACCGCGGGAAGAATCGAACTCACGACCTCCGGATTTGTGATATTTTTTAGTCGATTTAAAAACAATTCTATTCTCCAGATTGCCATAAAAATGTGCATAACAACAAGAAATTCCATAAAAATTTGCAATCTACTCGTCACAAATATTTTCCCCAGTTATGCAGTATCAGAAATACCTGAGCTGAAAATCCGCAAGGATTGTAAAAAAAAACTCCATGAAAGTATTTGCAGAATTTTTCGGCGGAGATACGCCGGATCCCGTGTTCCGTCAATCACTGCAGAAAATTCCCGTTGTAGAAACGCTGCTGATGAAGGCGCACAATGGAACAGCTTGCATGTGGAAATAGATCTCCCGATGAACTTATCAACTGCTTCTTCACCTGGCCGGGAAATGCGACGTAAATGAAGCTTGCAAAAACTCACGTGCATGGCCTCGGCGGTGTTTCGTGCAGTTAAAAATGCATTGTCGGTCGCACCGCGCTGTTGAGCTGTGAAAGCGTCGCGCGGTTATTTCATACATGCGGCTCGCAACCCCCTCCCCACCCCATCCCCGCGATTCTATTCATCATGACTATTAGCGAAGTAGAAGGAAATTATGTCTATAATTACAGTGCCGGGTAAAAATATTCCCGGTGCGATATCGCGTATAAAAGAGAGCGCGGACGTGTACACTTCTTTCGTTCGATCGATTCGCGCCTCGGCCAGCGCGATGTATAAATACCTCGTAAACCCGGAGTGCACGTGCTGCCCGTTAACATGCGTCGAACCCGCGCAGACCTGCGCACACCCACTTGTTTCTGCTCGACGTGGGAATCCGTCGCGTAAAAATATCTTACGGAGCCCGTGTTTGCTCGTTCTTTCCGCGCGGAATCGAGTAAACTCCTGTGCCATATTTTTTGGATCACTGGGACGTTCGAAGGCTCTCTATTGCGACGATATTTCACCGCAAAAAGTCGAACGTAATCCAGATTTGTTGCCGCCTAAAAGAAAAGCGGTCCGCGAATTGAAGCTAGATCGATATTTATTTTATCCGGTAATCATTTGAATGAGTTCGAAGCAGAGATTGAAAAGATTCCGTGATGCAGAGTCCGGCTGACTAACATGTACAAGTGGGTGTGAAGTAACACCTCGAAGTAGAAAGCAATTATTTATTTAAGGCTTCGTTTTCAAGAGAAATGAAATGGAAAATTCACTAGATTTACGTGGCTTGTGCATGGCAAGAAGTAAAATTGATAGACCATGATCAGACGAGTCAGTTGATCCTATTCAATAACGTTATTCTTCCAACGCATTTTGCTTGAAAACAAAGCCTGAGATAAAAAATGTTCTTTTACTTCTTTTCTTATTTTTTCGATAGGTATCACCCTGTATCCGATTGTATATGTTATTCGGCTGGAATCTCTACATTGCGATTAATGCTAGTTCTACTTTGCGCATATATTACTATATTCTGCATTCTTTCACAATTTTTACTATTTTTGCGTCACTCATTTGCTAACTGCTGTGGTAAATGCGCGAAGTCTGTGCCTAACAATGAGTAGGACATTCATGCAAACTAAAATGCCTGTGATTTAAAATTACAAAAACTAGAATTACGAAGAATGTCACCTCTCGTGCGGATAATTTAACATGAAGTACAGTAATTAATGTCGGTTTTATTTCGTAGGTTGCATTTTCTCCATTTCATTTCTGTCATAAATACACGCAGTCTAATGATTAGCTATTTATTCGATTTCATTGTGTCGAATGAACACTATAGACTCACTAAATGTCACCATAGAATACACGTAATTTTCATTTAGCTGAACGCTATAAAACATATTGTAAAAAATGTTTGCGTCTATTTAATATTTATTTAACCGTTTACCATGACATCGCCAATTACTTCATCGACAATGTTTTCATCGACACGATTTCAGCGACACTGCATTTCACCGACATAATTCACATACCGCAAAGTTGAAAATTATATTTACAAATGTCTTAAGTTCCGTTATAGGCTCAAATAAAAAAGCTAAGAGACACGAGTTTCTTATTTTTACTTGTCATTCCAAGGAATAACAAAGTTAAAATATTGTTTGGTACACTAGTCCCTCCATAATCTTAAACAAAATTGAAATCATTTAATCCAGTTTTAAAAAACTGCCTCTACATTGTTTTCCTCTGCGGTAGAGAGTCATAAAATCATTTGAAGAAAGCACTTCAAACGCGTAATTCATTTTCGCGAGTTCTTTGAGAACATCGTTGCTACTGTGACCGTTTAATATGTGAAAGCGAGGATGAAGCTACTATGTAACAGTCGGATTAACCTGGAAGAGCCTTGGACAAAACGTCAAGTCGAGCGCATAAGCATTTTCTTTGCAGAAGCTGCTGTCTTGTGACATTTAACAAAATCCTAATATAAGTATGTAAAGTGTAATATCGGTAGTATTCCAGTTTACTCATACACTATCTTTGCAAAAGATAACAAATTTCTGGTAGGAAAAAACAATTCCTTATTTGGATTTATCTCCGAAATCGTTCTTGATCGATGACTTTAAACGCGATCCGGGCTGTACAACGCGAGCAACCATGCACAGAGAGATAAGTTTCGAGCCTGGTTAGACCGAGCCATTTAAAGACCGCGGCATAATTAATTGACGCTCGTAATTATCGCGTTTAACCAGCTAATTTCGGGCTCGCTTCACAACGGAGTGCAGCGGGCACAGAGACCCGTAACATCGTACAGCGTACAAGCGACCGACCGCGTAATGCTAAGTGGCATCTGGTCACTACACCGAATTGATACACTCCTGGCGGGACTCTGTCTGACATTGGCGTGTGTGTATTCGCCTGTTCACCAAGGTTGCGACGATCGGTCGCGTACGTGCCCCGAGTTCTCTTCGATGTGAGAGCAGAAACTGCAAACGGTGAATGCGAAAGCTACGTACTCTTGTGGTAATTAACTCCTGCTCGATGAATCCCGAAAACGGCTAGATCCATGCATAACTGCCGATCGTGTGGTACAGAATGTGCGGAGATTTTACAAGGGTAATTTCCTGGCTGCATATTAGACACTGCATTGTGGAAAAATTCAGTGACCCTTTATAACGTGGTTAACTTGAAACTGTACATTTGTAATTTGCATTTTCCCTGTCTTGTTTCCTTTTATTGTGCAGCGTAACGTTTTATTATTCCGCTGCCCCTTGCAACCAAAGAATTTCCTTGCGGCGGTGTTGTAGCAAGTTCTTTCTTGAGCTTGTTCAAAAATGGAATATAGAGAGTTGAGCTACCGTAGTAAGGGTTCGTGTCATTGCTTGAAGAAGCACGTCGGGCATTTTTTAAATATTTTAAATATTTTCTCATAATCTGTAGAAATCTACGTTGCTTAAAATCTTTTTAAAATTCTATACTGTTACTTTCACGAAATAATAGATCTTACACCATGGGACTTAGAAATCGTAGAATGTTGCTGATCTCATGACAACATCGTTCTCATCTTTTCCTTTGTTACTTTCTTGTCTCCTCTATGTTATCACAGGACTTTCTCTCTCTCTCTCTCTCTCTCTTTCTCTTAATTACTCAAGCTCTATCTTTCAGCTATACAGGTCATCGAGTAACCTAAGGAATAAACTCAGGTCACTCGAAGCTGCCCCAAACACTCTGCAGACACCTGTCCCATTCATTTAGTATTTTACGACGTTCACTACTGTCAAACCAGTGAATAGAAGTGAGCTGTAACCGGTAATATGACGAGTAGAAAGGAGATGAAATATTATTATACAAGTGAAATAAGAATGGAATGTTATTGTTACACAAGTAAAATAGGAACGGAATATTATATGACAATAGAATGCGGACAGACGAGTTGACAGTAGATTGCACAGAACATTGTCAGACAAGTAGAATGAACAAAATATTGTCAGACAAGTAGAATATACAGAAATCATGTCTACACAAATGGAATGTAAACAGAAGATTGTTAGATAAGTAGAATAAGCATGTTTATGGTCAGACATGCAGAAATGGAGGAATCATTATACACAGGTAACATAAAGGCGGGATGTTATCAAGCAAGTAGAATAAAATTACTATTAAACAAGTAAAATACAGACCGACATTATCAGACGAGTCAAGAATTTTTAGTAGCAATGGTCAGAAAAGAAAAATAATTTTTTAATATATCGATAATTTTTTTTTGAAACAGACGTTTATTAATATTGTCGTAAAAGAGGCTCGAAATTCTTCAAGTAGATTTAACATAGGAAATGGATTAACAGCGACCATATTCATTACTTTAGGTATTATAAAAAGTCATTATAAATGTTTGTACGCTAGAGTGAGCATGAGAAATTCATGATGCATTCGTTGAAATGGACGTGTATACGTATATGATACTACATTTCAACAGTATTTTCAGGTGGAATTAAAATAATTGCTTCCAACCAGTTTCATTCACGTACAAATTACGGTTTAATGCATTTTCAATTTGCATTTGCTTTCATGAATACAAATCTACGTTACAGAAATGATACATTAATGCATTTACAGACTTAAAGCTATATTTAACTGGAAAACCATTTTTTACCTCTGCATATTATACCTTTTATATAATGACAGAGTATGTCGAAACAAATTGAATGATGCAATCAATAACATTCTAATACTAATGGTCACTTTTGAAAATTATCCATGTAACAATTGAAGATGATTTATTGAGCGTATGTCCTACAATTTGAAACGAAATTCTTATGAGGGAGTAATTGTATGTTATTGGTCAGAAATTATCGAAAGTGCGTTTAGAGGTTGACGCGAGCCTGTTCCATTCCGACAAAGTAACCATTGTTCTCCGGTATCTAGACAGTGAATGAAAAGCACACGTTCGGATAGCCCGACGTGCATCCGACACGACTCAATCTTCGCGTGCACTTTGCATGCGGAATCGTCGTGCCGCACGTGCTCGCGGCCGTTTGCAGAGGGTGGCGCTCGCATGTCTAATATCTTGCCGACTTTTCTAGCGATAAACGAGGCTTGAATCTGCGCCCGCATTCCCGCGCCGCGCGAGTCGGCTCGTTGATTTCACTTGAATTCACGGCTCGCGGGCTTGTCTTATCATAAAACAGTCGGACAACAACGGGACGGGAATGCCGGTGGATACAATTTTTCGCTTCTCCGCGGGAACAGGCTGCGAGGGAACGATTAAGGCTTTTAATTTACGCGCTTTGTTCCTACTGACAAACGGCGGGCAAACAAAGTTCGCTGCTCGGACTGTGTATTGATAAAAGTTCCGAGCCGGTGCATTATGCGTCCGCTGTGAAGCTACGTTTTCCGCTGGTTCACGTCGTATTTAATCTCTGCCGGGTTTCCACGGGCTTCGGTGCCCCGGCCGCAAACTGTGCTCTAACAGACAACGCGTTTACGAAATTAATGGCGAATAATATTTTCAGAAAGTTCACCGGCGCCGTGGGAACTTGGTGCCTTTTTATTAAAGCGTATCACGATCCAAAGAATTATTCACGCGGCCAGGTGATCCTCCATACACTCGGTAACATAATTATTTTAGTGGTTGGCAACGGAATTCCTGGAAAAGGTCCGTGGGTACCGCCAACCTGGAACTAAATAAACTTCCGCGCGCCGACCATTCTTATAGACTTCTTTGTACTCCCATAAATGTTTGAAGCCGGAGTGCATAATTTTTTAGAGAATTTCCTGTGCGTATAACACGCACAATTGCTATTCAAAATCCCTCGGCTTCCAAATTACATGAAATTTTCTTCTGAGATTGTTGAACGTCGTATGTCGGTAGCACAATTCTTCGTTTATTTTTATGAATGATGTTTTCATGTATGTATATATACAAGGTGTCCTAAAAATCACTTGTAATCGGGAAGTGATGGGTTCCTGAGGTCATTGGAAGTAACTTTTCCCTTAGCGCCAATGCAATCTGCGGCATCGCTTGTGAGTTATTAACAAAAAATAATTACCAATGAGAAACAAGATCAGCAGACGCGGAACTAGCGGAACTAGACTTCATCCGCACGTTGGACAAAAAATTTCCTGGGATTTGACCTTTTTTGTCAATCTTTTCTTTCAAAGTCATCGAGGATTTCTATATGTGAACCAACAGTTTCACTTTTAGTTTAGAATTCGTCTCAGCATTCCCTAAACAATGGGTATAACAAAATCGTAGTTCAATTTATAAAAACCTGAAGGTGACCTTAACAACTACGACAGAAAAGGATTAACAGAAAATTTGATACAATCATCTTAAAGATCTCCTTAAAGCATGTTATTTTAGCTCAAAAAGTTTCCAACCGAACCATCAGTAACAGAATAAGGTAAGCTGATCACGTTCCGCAGTTCACCTTGTATACATCTGTACAAGATTGAACTATGTACTTTTGATTACGGCCACTCAATTATCTTTGATTTCTAGGACGCTTCGATTTTGTTATCGATGAAAGTTGAAATAGCAGGAAGGTTCGAAATACTCGAGTTTATATTTAGTTTATATTTCTCGCAGTTGATGTAAAATGAGTGACACAGAGTGTCTCGTGATTTTCGCGCAACAAAAAATTAACATCGAGTTCAGAATGTCGAAAGCAATCGCGTTCCATCCGATAGCTTTTTATTACTTCAAGTGTAAAATATTACGTGGGTGCAGCATCCCTGTTTCGCACAATCGATACGACTCAAGATTAACCCTTTACACTTGAAGTAATTTGTATTCAAATACAAAGACAATTATTCTGACCAATAGTATTTGTGCTTTTGATAATTGTTTTCATTTTGTACATATAACATTGAGACCATCTGCTTCTGCAATATTTTCGCTTTGAACAATGTAATAAATACAGATAAATTTAAGGATGTAAGAATTACGTTGGAAAATGATATAGCAATTTGTAGTGGCGCATCAGAGGTGCCATTCGAGTGTAATTGGTTAAGTATACAGCTATTAAAGGGGAGTACGTTTGAAGAAAACGATGCAGATGTTTACGAAGCCATGAGCAAACGCTGTTATTATTTCCACGAACGTTTCATCGACACCTCGCGTTTCCACCTTAAGTTCGAGAAGGTCCCGCTGACGGTTCAGCAATTTCTCCTGTTCGGGCTAGCTGTTCTCGTAGATGCCAGTTAAGTGGGTAGAAGGAAGAGCAATTCGATAAGTAAACTGAACGAAGGAGAACACGAGCGAGAAGGGTGACGAGGTGAACGGTAATCGTGAAATGGTAGGAGAGAGTTGGAACGAAATGAAACGGAGGCTGTGTTTAAGAGCGAACTGAATCAATAGCTCTACCCTGCGACCCGTAGGCCAAATGTAGGTCATACCGTGATCCCTTTTTCCTCCTCTATTCCCTTTTACCGTCGGCCAGCTCTTTCCGCCTCTCCCACACGTCCCACACACCCCTATCGTCCTGCCCGTTTTCTCTCCTTCTCATCGTTGCCCTGTCATGGTCTTCGTTTCCCCAGCGGGAAGGTGCACGGTATATTATTGCATCGGCACCCAGCCGCAGCGCGCTCGTTGCCGGTTTATATATTTTTCATAAATAAATTCCACGGACGCTCCACAGTCGGCCTTACCACTCACTATCGACGTACATAACGCCTGCGGAATTACATATTTGACTGCAGCGCTCGAACGAATGCTACGGTCCCCAAGTACCACCCACAGACCGCTGCATCGTTGCGCGCTTTTCATGCCTCGTGATCTACGATCGGGATCAATATGGAGCAACGTCCTTCCCATTACGCCGGAGACAACATCCATTCAGGCCTGTTCTAAGGCGGATACCTCGCTACACGCTCCCGGCTTTGGTCCGCCGGCGAGCTTACAACGCGACACCACCACCAGCCGCCTCAGTAAACAGCTGACTTTATTGCTCGGCGGGACGAACATTTAACTCTCGCGTTACTGCCTGGAATTCTCCTAGTTTGTTCCTATTCGGGCTGGCATACCTTGAGATATCGTTAATGCAGGCTCACGTCGAAATATCCGGCGACATTTTATGTATCGTAAAAAAATATTCCAAACATAAAAGTGGTCGTTGTCCTCCTTACGATGCTTCCATCCTTACGGTTCTATACAAGCTGTACATGACTTGCAACATTGAAGACAACGGCCTACAGCTATCTAAAATTAAGACATTCAAAATGTAGTGACATGGAACTTGACTTTGCATTCAACAAGTTAACGCAAGAACATTGATATGTTCTTATATGTTCTTATTGTTCTTCTAATATGTTCAGTAGGACCTCATTTATCTGAACCTCGATTATACGAACGACTTGGGGTCGAACCTCTGTTAGTTGAACTCCCAAGTGAACCTCTATTACCTCTATCACCAAGTGAACCTCTACTTTTATCTATATGAACGCGTATTTTATGTATATGTATGTGAACATGATTTGTGCAAGGACAATGTATATCCATGATGTAAAATATGTCTTCTTCATGATACAAATAATAACAAACATCGTGATAAAGATTCCAGACAAGTGAAGTCGGTAAGAAGAAAGATCAGCACAGCAGAAGTGGAAGTTTCAAGCATTAGCCACAAACTGTCACAAGCATATTAAACTGAATGACATCCACACAATCTGACAAGACTGGAAGAAACAGGTGTCCTTTCAAAGTCTCGGAATCCATCATCTGTTCGTCTCCACGTCGCAGCAAAGAGAGAAAGTTACGACGTGCCTGTGTGCGTACTTTTCATTATTGCCCAGTGAATCAACTTTCATCGTTATTCTTGTCGTGACACGAAGAGTAGAACCGACGCTACGTTCTTTTCGCGTTTATCTTTACCTGGGCTTTAATTATACCCAGAAGTCGTTTAACAGTGGCGTGTTTCTTGGGCACGGGATATTCTTCTTTCCTGAATGAGTTCCAGACCTCGGTCATATTCGTCGATCCTTATATTAACCGTTCGATGCACCTGCGACGAGACATTCTACTTGTACATGGGGCTCTGACTTTTCTTTAGATTTCTATTAACGTGAAATTGTTTTAGTTCCATGTAGGAAAAGACTTTTATTATCAACTGTAGATTTCAAGTGGAGGTGGAATTCCTTTGATCTCTTGAGAAAGTCCAGTGTGATGAATGGATTTATCCAATTCACTTTATCGATCTTCAATTCTGTCCATGCAAAATCGATTTTCTTTATCGATTTTTAATCTGTACCTAAGAAGATCCTAAACAGAAATTAATGATATTGAAGTATTTACAGAAATTATAGATATTTTCTAACTGTATATTAGCTCTTATCAAAATTTGACAATATTCTGTTATTGTAAAGACATCAGAATACTAGATATCAAGATATTACAAGCTACTCCAAGTGAAACTTCGGGATCATCTCCAAAGACAAAGCTTCCAATTTCGCCAAACGAAACTAATTTTTTGCCACGGACTTATCCTTTTATTTGCCACGAGGGAGAATACTCGGAAATTTCGATAACAGAGAGACAGTTTGCTCGAAAAGGGTGTCGACCAGGAAACCCGCGGAAAGGGGTCAGTGAGCGAAAAAAAGACAGCAAGCGACGCTTTAGTTAGCGAGCGGCGATACTTTGGTATCGTCTGGTGTTAGAGAATATCAGCGCGAATCGTTCGAACGGTGTACGTTTTAGATTTTCGTGGAAAAACAAACGCGGGGTTCGGTAAAGAACCGTAGATTACACGACAAATAAATGAAACCCATTCCAGCGAATTCAAACGGCGGCTTTCCTCCAATCCCGCGTACGCTACGCGGCACGTACACGCAATTTCGATTTAATATCGGGCCGGCAAACAAGCACAGTGCCGGCCGGGTACTTTCCAACGTACCGAAACCAAATGTCACCATGGAATCGCGTGATAACAGCGGAATTAACGCGTTACTTCAACGGGCCAGTGTAACGAGAGCAATCGGTAAATTCGTCCGTCATTGGCTGTGCAAACGAGACCCGGAGCCACGGCCCGAAAATAATTGCCGTTAATGACGGTGGTGCCGTTGCGCGTTGAATAACAAAGACCGGAATCGGTTGGCCGCGTCCAGGACGAATAATTTTTCGCGACCGAGTCCGCAGAAACGATCTGGACGCCGCGCCGCATCGCGGCGTCCCGTTTAGTCGGGACCACTACCCCTTCCCCGAGCAAATTAGCAACTAACAAATTAACAATGTCCTGGGTGCTACACCCTCCGCCCACGGAGCGCAAAATTGCCGCGACCCATGGGTCTCCGGGCGTTCCCTGCCAATTGAAATGCGTCGACAGAGCAACGCGCGTTCTACGCCTCCAATCGCAAACCTATTGATTATCCTCTCGCGTTTCTACTCCGTTTATCTATTTGTCAGTCGATTCATTATGATTTCAACGCGGAAACAATCACCTGATTCCGAGATCCAGGCTTTCGCGTTCTCCTCTCCGCGAAATCATAGCATTCTCCTAAATCGATAGCATGTTATAATCTAACGGTAGACGGAAAGCAGTGATAGTCATCGAAAGTTTTGTTCTAATAAGATTCATAACATAAAGTGAGACGTCAACTACGATAGCAAATCGAAAAATTTTGCCTGTTTTTAAATTATTCTCTTCAAGATACATGAAATGTATGTCAAATGTCAAATATCAGAAATTTATTGACATCCGCGAAAAATTAGTTAAAAACGATGATTATGTCAGTAGTGTCTAATTTTCCATATTCGAATAAAACGAATTCAAATTCAGCAACTTCCAAAACACACCGATTTTCATAAAAATCGTAAGAAGTTTTAAACCGTAGTTAACTTTTTGGGGAAAGGTACTCTCGTAAAATGCAGTAGTTGCACGATCTGCGCGTTCGCGATAATTGTTGAACAGAATTTACGGTTTTTTTACAAAGATATGACGACAAGCTCGACAGAAACCAGCACGACAATCGAAACGTTGAACCGATCGAACCCGCGACTGTCCGACCTAGAGTAACGGTTGCCCAAGTTCCCGGAAGATCCCAGCAACATGAATTACGGTCTCCGGTGACGAGTCCAACGATATTAAGCGATAAAAGAAGCTGGCGTTCGGGTCGGTAAAAACTTTGGCTCCGGTCAGATAGAAGTTTCAATTATGAAACGGGATTAACTTTCGTAACTTGGGCGGCAAAATCAACGAAACAGGAAGATTCATCGTTGTGATTTCCGGTCGGGAATAGACGATGCCAGGGTCGGTTTTCCTCTAAACGGCCGCAGATTATCTCGCGGAATGCATTTCGCCCGACGAGGAGCAAGTCCGCGGAGTTCGGCGTCGTTAGATCGAATCGGCAACGAGCAACGTCGGTTGTTTAATTTTTCTATTTACCGGCCACGGTGCCCATAAAATTCTCAATTATTAAACTGTCCCGCTAACTCGATCCCGGGACTAGACCGAGGCTGTGGACACAGGAACGAGCTAATTTCCAGTGGCCCGCGACAAATCGTTTCCCCGCGAAGTTCATTATTCCGTGCCATTGTTCCGATTAAAATTTGCGAGCGGGTTAATCGATAATCGTGGACGTCGGTCGCGTGGACCGCGATCATATTTACCGAGCACCAAATAGCTGGCGTGACCACGTTGCTTGTCTATTGAACCGCTCGGAAAAACGATCCTACGAAAGCAATATGTACTATCTTAAATTCAAGCCGTTCGCTAATTCTTTTTAAGTCGCCAATTCTTTTTAAACTATCGACATATATGCACGGTGCATTCGAAAAAAATAGAGATTACTATATTGTATTAACACATGTCTCTTTTCTCTAGATAGTTATAGCTTTTCAAAATACATTGAATGTACTGTTGCAAGACGGAGTCAAGTGTAAACTTAAGCCCGCGATAACATAGCAGCGGTGAACAGACTGTCAAGCGACGCAGACGTGGTCCAACCAGCGCGTAGGAAGACAGTTTTGACTCTGCATCTGCCGTAATGATAATTTTGCTTTCTGACAACAGCTGTTGAAACAACTGGCTGTCCAGTTTTGACAGTGGAGGAACGAGTCCTACCCACGCCTGTTTGAAACATTCTCTGCTTTCTACTATCATCAGAGTTTACTCCTAAAGCGTTAAGTCAATCGTTATGTCTCGCATATCTCGGTTAATCGAGCTCGCATGAATGACAATGAGATTCACCATCAAGTTCATAACTCACGGAAATCGTTGCCCCTTCTGCTGAGGCCGAGGAGCGGTGTAAGAAAAATGGGTAGATGAATTTGCAACATTAACCGTTTGAGTCCCAGGGGGTATTGAACAAACACTGTCGAAAAATCCCAAACAGCGCAACCACGCTTTCTCTAAATGAGTACGAAAAGACCCAAGCATCGCGATAGCACTTGTTTTATTTTATGTCGAGAAATACCAAGCGACGCGATAGCGCTTTGTTTATTTTACATCTATGAATCTCAATCGGAGCAATAGCGCTTCTTGTATTTGTTAGGCAACGCGATTCTCGTCCTTTTCTCATCGCCCCGTCACATTTATTGCGGTTTGCAAAGCGATCGGACGTATTCTTGCGTATGTGTTTCTCATTGTTAATAATTGTGTGTTTCAAAATGATTTACTGTTTAACTTTTTTAAATTTGGTGTATCCCAAAAAAGGTAGAATGAATCAAAACAGAAAATCTATTAAAAGGAGCTGTGTGATGTACTTGCATCAGTAAATCTGAGCGCGCGACTTCAACAATCGGTAACGCACCGTCAGTTGTCCAGAATGTTCGAAATGTACTGGGTTTTTTCGACTTAAAATCTCAACAGCGCGATCGCGCTGCTTGGGTCTCAAACGGTTAAGTAGGCTAAGGGAATTGAAAACTGCTACATTGATCTTATTGGAATTATTACAGAGAGAAAGAAATTTCTATGCGGCTTCTACTTCTTAAAATCGATGAAGGTTATTTTCATTTTGCATTAAGTCTATAAAATAATAATCAAAAATCTTTTAAATACGTGAATATATACTGCTTTTAAAATAAAGTAAGAGAAACATGAACATCGAAATTACTAGCACTGAAAGGATGTTATATAACTTTGAAACATTTCACATTCAATATTTTGCAAACCAACGATCCTGCACATTCGAAACAACCAGCGATCAGGTGTTGCATTCTGTCCGATTTGATATGAAACTGTGCATTCAGCGCTAATGATTCGACAGTTGATTCCAGCGATAATGATGTCAATGCACCGCGTAAATATACGCCGAGGTAAAACATCGATTGTCTGCCCCGACTGTAGGTCTATAATAAAATCGGCTGGCGGTGCGTTCCATCGGCGAGGAATGTGGGTCATCGTTGCATTCGAATCACACCCCATCGGCCAGCAGAAAATTTTTATAAATATATTATTCACAACTATTCGTTGACCTGGTTTCGTCACTCGAAATGCGTCGCTCGATCCTGCGGCGTTAATAATCGAAAAAAGTCGGGGCCGTTTCGGCGTCAACGTTCTACGTCATCGTGCGGTGTTTACCACGCGAAAATAATTAATAAAACCAGCCGACGGCCTCATTACAAATAATGATCGTTCTCGACTGTTAACGACACTCATCACGGACGAGCACGTATCTTCGCGCAATTTATAACAATTACTTGCTTCCTCTAGTTTTCGTTCTCACGATTTCAAAAACCACCGATACACGGTGAAGTATTTTGTCAATCCAGCTTGCCAAAGTGCACATATATACCATATATTACTATAAGATTTACTAATCTTAACAGTAAATGTTTAACTTTGTTTCTAAAAAAAAATGTCCGCAGTATCGCGTGCATCAGCTTATAATCGTTAATTGAGCAATGAATAGTTACGGAAAATATTAAGCCCATAGGGATTGCTTTTTTTTCTTATGTTTGAATTCTGTTCTTGAACTACCTGGAGATAGAACAATGACTAAAAAAAGGCATATTTAATATAATGTAGCAGCAAAGCGGCTGCAATTTTAATGAAAAATTAGATTTTTGACTGTATAGGTATTACTGTATAGGTATTCTGTACGTTTATATTTTATATCATATGCACTTTTAGGTTTGCAGATCATTACTGAATTAAAAATTAATCGTTAAAAAAATGAATTTCATAAAACCGCGTTTATAATAAAACAAGTGCTAGAATTAATTTCGACCGTCTAAATCGATAAACATTCCACTCTGCGATGTTCATACTACGCGTTATCAACGAACTGTGGGCTTAATGCGTGTTTCGCTCCGTTTTACGGCCGATTCTCTTTGGAACGAAAAGTTTTCGCAATTGAAAATCGCTGGAAAAAGGAATCCGATTTTTCTTTTTGTCGGAACTTGTTGCATGTTACATGCAAAAGGGAATCAAAGACTTTACAGCATCCAAACAGGGAAATTGAATCAGTTTTTCACGCATACAGTGAGCTACGTGAATATTTGAACGCATTTTAATATGAAACAACATTGGACGAAACGATTACGATCTTTTTGAGACGTTAGAAAAATTACTTTACGTGACAGTGGCTAAAAAATTGTTTCTAAAAATTAAAACTATCTGGAGTGAGAAAAGAAATATTATATTCACGTTATTTTAATTTTATATCCGCGTGGGTCTAGAATGAAAATGTGATCTGGAATTCTTCCAAAATTATTTTTAGCAGCTATCTAGTAAGCTAATCCCTGTAACATTAAAAGCAAAAGATCATTTGGTCCAATTATAAAGAAATGATCACATTTTAGCAGATGTTCGAATACGTTCAGGTATCACTGTACAATGAGACTTTGAAACATTCTTAATATATTGCTGCGAAGGTAGCGCTTCCACCTCGATGGAGAACACATTTTAACAAATAGAAAATGCAATACAACGTTATTGATACGAATTGTTGATAGCACGTCAAGCCTCTTTGACGTCTCGAGTCTATCTGATCGTCTCCTTATGAACAACCCCGTTTTTTAGAAACCCGGATATCGATCCGGCCGTCGACTTCTCTCGATCAGCAGTGCAACGCACAGCTGTCAACTTTATTGCTCGAGCCGTTGTAACAATATTAAAGATAAAAATAAAGAAGAATACTAAAATAAAAATAAAAAACATTAATATGTTTCTCATTTTAGTTTGACGCAATTGAACTGAACTTTGTTTCTTCACAATTATTTGTTTTGCAAAAAATTGTAGCTTTGGATATTTGCCTGAAATTACTACGTTCACCGCTACAATTTCATTAAATCTGTTGCACGTTCATTCTTTTGCGATCCGATATTATGTCAAAGGATTTTCGTGTCGGTAAGAATAATGTAGAAATTTTCTACAACCCGATAACGGTGGGCAACGTTAAGAAAACAGGATGTCGAGCGAAAGGGGTACGCCACACCGGCCCAGGGCGACCCTCGATCAAGTACGACGATTAGTGAGACCGCCAAGTGAAGTAATCGCAGCGCAATGCCAACGGTAATTAGCAGTTGCCGCGATCTGCCGGAAATTATCGCGTCCTCCGTAGTACCGTGCGAACTTCAAGTATCTATCCAGTCATTATCGTGGCTTCACCGCCTCGTGGCGACGTCACGTAAGAACTTCGACACGCGAAACATCCCGAAAATCAATCCTGCTCCATTCATCGTTTTGTACGGGGCACTTCGTTCGAGCCGGTAATAACTTTTCCAATCACATAGTTACTGATTTTGTAGCGACGGCACACGGCAGAGCAGCTCGTGTATATTCACCTGATGCAAATGACATTACTGTGAAATTACGTTACACGAAAATCACTAGGCACTCGCACCGATTAGTCTGCAATCTGTACCGTAAATTACAAGGTCGTATATTTTCAGATTTAATACTTCGATTGCTGCGTCGCCCATGCGGTTGACTTTTACTCCAATCTGTTATATTTCCCTAATTTTATTAGCATCCGTAAAGCATAAGAATGTTGAAAAAGCAATTGATACCATACGGCTAAACATTTCAATTTTAATTTGCTTAAACAAGATATTTTAAATTTCCGAATTTTTGAAGTTGTTGGGGTGGCAGTCAAAGTGTTACCCTATATCAACTATGAGTCGATTCAATTAATGATTCGCAATAATAGAACGAAATATTTAAAATAAAATGAAGGAAGTCATCACGAATGGCAGAGTGAAGAGAAAAGGTAAAGGTAATACCTTGCTTCCTTCACTTTTAGGAATTCGCGTAAAGACTTGTACGGTGGAAAAAAGAAATTTCATTGAGAAATTCAAAAAGGAAGTTTGTAGACGGCAAAAGTTTGATGATGCAGGCATGTTCAAAAGGGTTGGCTAAAAGTCTGTTATCGATGAAGGACATCTTCATGCTCGTGAAAGAATAGACTCCCCTTATCACCGGCCACCTTAGTACTTTAACGAAGTAATATGAGCGCAAGGGCAGCGAGGACCTCTCGCGAACCCCTTATCGTCGTTGGGCCGCTCGTCTTTTTGTTTCCATTCTCCTTTCCCTCTATCGGCATGCATTCGAGGCATTGTTAGCGCACGGACGCGCCTTCCTTTTATCCTCACCCCACCCCTCTGTTATTCCCTTTCGCTGCTGCCACCCCCGTCCCATTACCCTCTTTTTCCCCTTTTGTCTTTATCCATTCGCGATAACGACGTTCCGCCGGTATCGAATTGATCAGAAGGGACGCGCCTTAACGACGTGCCGCGTGTCACTGTGTCCCGGGAGTGGCCGTGCTCCGTTACCATCGTGCTTTTTTCGGCCCTCGTAATCCACGTGATTACGTCGCGAGACATTATGGTCCTCGCCAATTCCCGAAATTGCGCGAGCCAACTACGAGCGGGTACCGAACGAAAATGAACAAGGGACGCTGTCCAAGCGATAACGTGATGACTTAAAATTTCACGGAAACAGAGAGACATTTGGAAATTTTATCAACGAGATAACACGGTCTACTCGGCACGACGTTAATGTGCCAAATCCTGGAGCAACGTGCTCGTGTTCCGGCGCGCGTGCAGTGTCCGTGCAACTAGAACGCAAGATCGAAGAGCGAAAGTACTGGAAAATGGTTTCCATTGCACAAATTGCGGCCAATTACCGGTCAACCCATCATCTTCCGATCTCCGTTCAGATACCCATCGTTCCGCGAGCGACGGTTGGTTGTCGCGTGAATGGTGCGCGAGCATACGATAGCACAAAATTGCCAGGTTGGCGGTTACCAGCGGCGTGGACACCATGATTAGCGACATAGGGAGAACAACCAGGCTGGATCGACACAGCTAATTTATTCAGAAGTGTGAACTATATTTACAATGTATAACGGTGTTCGTGGCGGTTCCACCGTGCTTTGGTGTGTCGCAGAACGCGAAAGCTCGATGACGCGCCTCTGCGTCCAGGTATAGGATAATGGCAGGTACAGTTGGATATCGCCGAGGTGCTCGCTGATCGACAGTCATGCTAGCTGATCGACGGGCATGCTGGCTGATCGGTAAGCGCGCTGGCTGGTCAGTAGGCATGCTGGCTGGTGTAGGAGGTGGCGTAATGGTGGACGTTTTGTTCCTGGTGCTCCGCCGGTTGGTGATCGTGAACCTCGGCCTGGCCTTGACCACCGTAGACACCGGCCGTGTGGTCGGTCTCGCCGGAAGTGTGCACCACAGCATGAAATCCGTCCTTGTCGGCCCGGTATCTGACGATCCGGACGCTGCCACCTGGCTCCTTTACACTGTACTCGCCGGACACGCTGCTTCCTGCAGGGAAAAGGAACGTTCCGTGGACAAATGGTCGTCGCAAAACCAATTCCCGGTCCCGTAACGAGACGTAATTGGCTGCCGGAGAAATTCTGGCTGGAGTGGCTATTAGCATAACGGGACGCCGGGTAACTGCGCTAATAGAAGAGGAAACGGCTGCGGGGAGGATTGTGAAACTAGGTAAGCCGCGTTCTCCTTATTTACAACCGAGCGACTCAGGATATTTCGGTGTAAGTCGATTTTCTGGTTAACTGGCGTAGTTGTTTTAACCGGATGAAAAGTTGCGCCGGCCGAACAAGTTGTCCACCGACACAACAACCAAACTATGTTATGCTATCATCAAGTTGTTTGCATCTATCAGTTCTACTGCGTGAGGGATTCGGCGGGTTTCGGCTGGTTCCAAACCTACTTTTTGTATTCTGATTCCGATTGTCTTGGAAAGTTTTCAAGGTACAGCGAAATTTGTTCGTAGACATCGTTGAGGATCACCTGTCTTTGGATTTTTAAGACTATTAAATCCGAGACTGATGTGCCTGAGTCAAGGTGGAGATTTCTAATAATTACCTGGCACGTTTTCTTAAATTCAGAATAAAATTTTGATTGTATCAATTATTCTGAAAATATAGTTTTATAGCTCGACAAGGTTGGATTTGTTTAAACTAAAAACTGGAACAGAGAAGTTAAACCAAAAATTTCTCGTAGAAACATTTCTTTAATGTCGAGCATTGTAAAAGACAAGATCAGACAATCAGACAAGATCAGACAAGATCACCAATCGTTTTTACTAGTAGCAATCTTAGTGACGTTTGTACTCTATTTTCACCCGAAAGAATTTCCTAGTTGGTAAGTAGAACTTCTTCCCCGACTAGGGCTCTAAAAAACTATGGAAATCCGCAGGCAGAGGTTCACACAGAACACTGAGTTTATGATCCAGGCATCATCTTCTGCTACGTTTGCCGTTTACTTTTCAGCGTACTGCCAGGAGAATTTCCCGAGAGTATTTCCCGTGCCTCGATAGTCAATCGTAAAGTTTTTGTACCGAGCCTGCTTCGAAAAATAGGTTTACGATAAGTAACATACTGAGTTAATCCAGCTCGGCTAAGCCGAAGCTTTCGATGAACATTTCCGAGACGATGTGCTTCAGAAAACGTAGAAATCGTGACGAAGATATAGGGAACGCTCGAATGAAATTATGACGAGAACGTTTCAGTATCGTATCGGGAGCATCGCCATTGAAGAATTAAGCACCGCGCCAGCGCGGTGTAAACGCGTCAAACACGGCGAGCCGAATAATGTCGATTTCCAAGCGTAGAAATGTGTTCCAGCCCCGTGTAAATGTATCCAGCTGTGTAACGTGAACAAGAGAGCGTCGGCAAGCTCCAAACAAGTAGCGGTACACGTAATAAAACAGCACGTTGTCCGAATATTAAAGTCGACCGCAGTATCTACTCGGCTCTGTCTCCTCGGATATTCATGGTGCGCGTCCAAGCGAATTTCTCTCTCGACCCGGTCGCCCAGTACTCTCGCAGCAAAATTCGCGAAAGCTCTCAAAGGAGCTCGTCCACGTGGAAAAGTTTCGCCGCGTCGCGCCGCGTCAACCGGGCAACAGCCTAGCTGCTAGCTCGGGCACACCTGCACTCGCTCACCGTCTCTCGTCTCCTTCTGGTTGTGGAAGTCGCCGGTATGGTGGTCCTCGACGCCGTACGAGAACTCGTATCTCGGATGCGCCACGTAGTCCACCGTGTAGTCGTGCTCCTGGCCGTGATGCAGATGGTTCCCGTCGTCGTGCTGCTGCGGCACTTTCACCTCGTACTCGGGCCCCTCAACGGGACCCTGGAATTGCACGTACGAGCTGGCCAGTGAGAGCTCATGCTGCTGCTCGGCGTCATGCAGCGTGGTCTCTTGTCCGTCGAAAGCCTCTCCTTCCAAGGATATCACGCCGGCCTGTGATCGATGACCCAGGGCCAACGCAATGGTCAAGGCGACCGCGACCTGGCGTGCAAAAAGTTGCCATAGTGACTAGTCGACCCGGGTCCCCGCAAGATTTCATCCGGTTATTGATGCCGCCGAGGGTGACGTCTAATTGACCGACTTCCCCGGGATTGTGAACCTGTTCGTCGGAAACGATCGATCGCACGTCCGTGGGGTCTGCTTGAATAATTGCACGCGGTGAAAGTAATCGATGATTTCGACCGGTTCCCTAGCGTTGCATGGGGGCAGCTTTCAAAGGGTCTTTCCACCGTGACGGCTCAAGAAAACGTGCTGCATACGGCAACGTTTCAAGAAGCATGGTCCGCGGAAAATGAATAAATTGATCTTAAGAAGAACTATTTCATTGCCGGTACAAACTTACGTACTTGCACAGTGACTAATTCCAGACAAATTTGCGCTATATTAAAAAACACTGTGGTGTTTTAATAACCGTTACTAGTGCAACAGGGTACCAGATTCCAGGTACAATAGTAGACATAAGAAAATATTAATATACATGGTGAATATACAACTTAATTTATTCTGTGGTTTGATTGGAAATATGTTTAGTTAAAGGAATACGATTTAAAGAGAGCTTTAAGATGATTGTACCAGATTTTTTGTCAACCCTATCACTATTAAGAATTTTAAAACCCCGCGATATACTTGGTTGCACCGTAGTGGATTATCCGAATGTAATTGCATAGGGTTAGAGTAGAAAATTGCTCAACACACTGCAAGATAGACTGGCAAATTGAATTTCGAGTGGTGAGGAGGGAGTCAGAGTAAACGAAACGCGAAACCTGAGATGTATCCTGTTTTAATTACGTCGGCCGGGAGAGCAGCGGTGACTTTCGATTCGAAAACAGAACCGACTGGTCGATTATACGAGCCAATAAAAGTTCCGCGTTTCAATGTGGATTGAAATTCGATTCGTCCATCCCCTGTATGCGCGTTGCGCTTCGTTTGCTCGATCGCCGAGGCGCGCGGAATTATTGGAAACGATTGGCCACGGCGCATCGACAGAAGTGTTTAGAAAACAGAATTGATCTAATACAATGGTACGTTGTCCGATCGTACGACTTTGCGCACGTTACTTCCAATTTGTAAAAAGACAGTAACAAATATCACGTTGCTTATCGATCATGGCAAATGGCTCGCAATGCACACTTCGCAAAATATTTCGTGGAAAAGGTTGCAGTCCACGTGGTGCTGGATGCAGCCATCTTGGCTGAATATCTCGAAATTATTTACATGCTTCGTTCTCGAGCTTAACGAGGCCCATAGACAGAGCGAGGGTACGCTCATCTGGCCGAGCTAATTATATTTTTGAAATTACTATCAATTAGAGCGCCTTCCAACGGAATCACCATTCCGTTTCCCGGCGCTATCTCTCTCTCTCTCTCTCTCTCTCTCTCTCTCTCTCTCGCGCGCGCGCGTCCCTCCCGTTCCTACCACCCACGTTCGAGAAAAAGTAAACCGTTCCTTAACGAGCACTTTCTCCTCGTCCTCTTCCTTTTGTTTTCTTCCGCCCCTCTTCCCAACCGATTCCCCGCTCACTCCCCATTCCAACCCCATTCCCAACAACTTTTCCTCGCACACCGACACTCTACCTTGAATCTCATCTCTCCCATTACGGTATTTAAGGCGGCCAAGCGAGAACTGCAACTCTCCGGCGTGTTTTCTAGGCTTTTATACCGGAGCCGACAGCGACGTATACCGCGAACATCTGACACCTGGCTCGTAAACACACGTGGATCTTCCCGTTACATGTGCGTACACGGCACGCGCGATTCCACTCGGAAACGATAAACTGGACCCTCTCCATCGTCGCCAGAGACCTTTCACGATCAGAATTGTCAACGTCAAAGCTGTCACGTTCGTCGAACTTACGTGTAGCATCACCTCGCGAGATCGCTATTAATGATCATAGCGTGCTAAATAATCTACTGCCGCTTTGAAAGTGTCTGGACGCGTGACTGCGAAAATGTGAGCAATCGCTTCTTTACTTCAATATCTACTTCAATATTACAATCGTTCTTCATTAACTTCATAAATCTCTAGTTTCATCAATTTTTATAACCTACCGAACATTTTATTTTGCGAAAGAATATAGAGTTTAGTAACGCGTCTACTTCTTGTATCATACCACCATTGATTCCGGCAATTCAATCATATTCCTGAGAATAGATTAGGAAAAATTCGTAATATTTTATTGTACGTATCATATAATTCTTCTTGTTCATTTTATTGATATAATAAAACGCAAGTAATTTATGATCCGTCGTAATAAAATACTATTACATTTAAATTATAAATCATTCACCGCTTTAACTTCCATACACTTTAAATAAGGACTCGGAATTAACTTGTCTGCGAAAGTTTTCGGAGACCGGTCTGAAATTTGCCGCAGAGTTGTGAAGGGGAGATCTCACAAATAGGATTGGATGATGCCACTGGATTCCAATGGCAATGTCCAATTGCAGTATCCCCAGCTCCCTTCCCCCCCCCCCCCCCCCCAACCGCTACAGCATATTTCGGATCCGTTATTCAAAAATGCTCTGACGCAGTCAACTTAATTCTGAGCCATGCATTAAATCAAACAATCATTCGTAATGTCACATTTTAAAGAAATATATCCTCCAACGAAAACACAAACATAATACATTGTAGATTACAACAAAGTATTTTACAAAAGAGAATTGTCACCCTAAGGAAAGTGTGAAGGTTAACACTAAACTTATCGTACCGGTCAAAATAACCAATTTTATAAAGACTATCATGAGAAAACATTGAAAACACGTTTATCACTTTTAGTGTTCGGTAAGTTTAATGTCAAATAGCGTGTAAACATTTTCTCCTCTAAATAAGAGGTCACCGAGCTCACTCTATTTTCCCTTAGTGCAAATACTTTTTCATAGCAGGTGTTCGGACCTAAACGTCTGGTGTGGCTGTCACACAGGTCAGCATGGTCGAAAAGGGGACCGATCAACGAGTGGGTCTTACATCCGAAGATAATAAGGCGTCAGAACGTTCAAGGAAAGAGGAAGCGACCCGATCATTACCGTTTGAAAGGTCAAACAGCAGGGCGAGAAGGCGTTCCAAATATAACCCGTTATTTTTCTGATCAACCGTACGTCCTCCTTCTATCGAGGACGCGAACCTCTCCTTAGCTCCCAACATTCTCAAAGAGGTTTGTGTAAATAGCCAGAAGCGGACGCATAGCTTCTAACCCTTTACGCTCGCGTCTCTCCTGCTTCCTGTTTCGTTTCCTGTTTTCCGATCTATGTGTTAGACGTGGCATTCCCCGTGCCAGCAAATCAAAGCTTTTGATCTCTGATTTCACACACGCTGTCTGAGGAAGCCCAGTCGAATTATACTTCTTCGGGGTCTCCGTTTGCGTTTCGTTTAGATCTCGGAACCATGCCGTGAACGCTTGGAATTGGTGATCAAATTGACACCAATTGCTGGAGACAGGGCTCCATCGTCTCTCTGATCGGACGAGTGCGAGCCTTTGCCGAACGATCCAGGCACCTCGCCATGTTCGGGAGACCTAGGCTCGAATGGCAATTTTCACAAAAACTTGGCGTATGTCACAAGTGACTTCGAATTCTCAATTCCATCTCGTCGGATTGTAGAATTTCGTGGCTCGTTTAAATATGATACCTCGTTCTGGGACTACTAGCATTTTTACGAAAAATTGTTCTATCGCAGTATTGAAGTCTAAAATCAAATAGAGTGCTTTTACGGTTTTCTTGCATTAACAGTTCCCGTGGATTGAAAATACCGTAAAAATGAAATTCCATTAAATTCATTGTAAACATTCTGAATACCCTTTAGATACTGCAAATGCAGAAAAATCCACATCCTTGCGGTGCGCAGCATTTTGTCTCCAGGAAACTTCGGAATACCTTCGGTCTTTCACTGAATCACAAACAGGATATTCAAATGTTTTTCTTATTACTGGAAATAAGGAAAAATCAATAGGGAAATAGTGAATTCTTGAAAATTACAGCCAGTCGACAAGGTTTATTACCAGAGACAGTTCCAATTCCCGTGTTGTGTCTCCACTTTTATTCACGAGCGAGTTATCAGTCGGTTAACATGCTTTGATTTACAAATATAGGCACAAAGAGGAGTATGCAGGCGTGATATGTGTGTTTGCAGCAGAAAACACGTTGCTGCCAGAGCTTTATAACGCAACTGCTATGGAAAAGTTAAAGTTCATTGCTGGGATGGAACTTTTATTTTATTTCATAACAGATTTAGTCATTCTATAGTTCAAAGCATGAACCTATAAACCACCAACGTTTTATAATTTACTTTCGCCGAGTGAATACAATTCCATGCACGGAGATAAACCGAAACAAAGATTCCAATCATTTTTACTGAGTGAACTTTTAGCTTTTCAATCATTTTTCGAATAATTGCATTTAGACGTGTGTTCATACGTGCAGATGGAAAATATTTTAGTTGGCGAATTAAATGGCAAACAAACGCAATTTGTTATTTGACTGCATTTACTAAGTCCTTCATTCTGGATCTGCAGAATTACGCAGAACTCTTCCTCCCAAAATGAGTTACGTTTATCTGCTCATTCAGAGCTAGTAGCTGGTCTCTTGCGAGGGGATATCGGGTGCGAGCGCGCGATCGCGGATCGATTGCAGTCTAGTATTGTCTCGCAGCGAATTGAGTTGTGTTAAATACACATTGTTGTTTTAAATAACCTTAAGTTCTCCAACAGATCGACACGCAAATTAATATTAAAAACGGAAGCATACTTACGAACACATTGAAAATGAATCTGGCATCAGCATTGAAAATGAATATTATAGAAGAAACAGAATGAAGCGAATTATAGTCTCTAAACTAAGCGTCAAAGCTTGAAAAAGCAAGAGCCGATATTAATTTTTTGCCGACCTAATACTTTTTGTAATCGAGGATCTGCTGTGCTGCCCTGAAGGGACAAAACCGGGAATACGTTTTCGTATTTACTCGATCGCAAGGAATCACGTTCGGTAAAGCAGTATCAGATTTACTGTGCGTTCCATGAAAAAAAGTCACGCCAAAGTGTTGCACCGTCGAACGCGCAGCTCCATTGCTCGTCGCCGGGAAGGACAATCGGATAACCAGCATTCCGGGCAAAGGTATCCGAGTCTCGAGCAAACAGCGCAATAAAGGAATTAAGCTCGACTATTAAACGAACGAGGTAGCCAGCTTTCCAGGGGTGGAACAAGAAAAAAGCCCCGTCGGAGATCGGGGCATTTAAAGTAGATCCGACTCGATTCAATCCAAGTGGCAACTCCCGAGGGGTTAAGATTCCAAATAAATCCTGGCACGAACACCGTAAGCGGATTATTCCTTCCGGGCATCGTCCACCGACGCCAGGACCCCTCGCATCGGAAAAGCAGGGAAGCCGTGCAGGCGACGACCCGTGGAAAGTAAGGAAGCCACCTTGAGATCCACCGATCGTTTTCATCGGTGACCCCTGGACGGCTACCGGAGAGTGGATGGAATTTAAACCTCGCCCTCAAGTCGCTCCACGGAGCCAGGTGAAACCCAAAGCTAAGATGCGATTCAATCGAAGCGGCCTACGGCTTAATCTGGACGTGATCTGGATCGGGTGTGGGCCTATTTTAAACATGCCACAGACGTAAGTCAGACTTTAGATAAATTTACTTCGAAAGTAACTTTATGGATAATATAACTCCGGACTAGACTTATCTCAAACCTGACACTACGCTTTCCGCGTAAACTTGGGTCGAGACTGAAGCATGCTTAAGCTAAATCCACGCAGACACGGATTCATCTTCCTCGGATTTGTTCGGCACAGTCTTGGCTGCTAAAAGAATGTATTTAATCCTATCTATTTAATGCTGCACTTGTTCAATTATTGCGATGTACTCTTCCCTTTAGTAATCTTGCGGCCTTTCTTTTAATAATCATTGAATCGAGTGATTCAACGTCTTTTAATAGCACGAAACAGAAAATCCAAGTCATTTAGACCAGTTTCAAAAAAGTTATACCATTTTAAAAGTGTCGACTCAATTTTGCTTCCCACTGTATCTAATAGTTTATATCACCTTTAATGAGTTACACACGTAACACATATCAGTCGAATGAAATGATTTAAATACAGAACCGCCTCAATTATCAGTAAAAGGTGAAACACGGAATTCTTGATATTAATCGACAAAGACCACCATTCATCATCCAGAATATGGAAGAGGATTGTACAATTGCACTTTTATAGTTCTAGCAACAATTTGTTAAAGTGATCGAACAAAAAAAACGAAGAAGCGTTCCCGGATTCGCGTACAAGATTAAACCAAAGGACGAAGTTGTTTGACTACGTTCCCTCGAATATCCTGCTGGCGATCGTCTCGGTTTATTGATTTCCGACTGATTCGAGTTATTATTCCGCGTGGCGGGGTTCACCGGCGGATGCCAAGCGACTGATGCACAGACTGCTCCTTCTTCCAGGTGGAGTGCATAAAAGACGCTGCTTTCACGAAGCCGAGCCAACCGGAAGTTGGCTACCGTTCGAAAGAAATCCTTGTCTCTCTGTGCGCTTTTCTCGTCGACGGTGAAAACTGTCCGAACCATTCTAGCTCATGTACGTATCGGTTTATGACTCGAGCGTAATCCAGCTTCGGATTCTCTTGTCTCTCGTCACTTGCTTACGCGTGTTCCGTAGAATCGATCCGATCTTGGAGCAGTCGATGGTTACCGTCGGCACACTTCATACTCTTTATTTTACTCATTTTTGCGCAAACATTCTTTAAAAAATGAATTACTCTGTTTACTCGTCTGTAAAAAGATAAACTGAAATTTTTCTTTTCAAAGTATAGCTAAAGATATTACGATTTAATGCTTCCCGGATTTATTCGTCCTTTTAGTTTCTCGGCGATTTTCATGAATATCAACATGAATTTAAACATCTTTCTTTCACCATATTAAATTGTTAAACAGGATATTTCGGGTTGTAGAAATTTCATACGGTTCCAATTGGTTCATCCTCGGTAATGAATACACAATGAAAGATCCTGCCGGGGCAATACCCGAGGGATTAAATAATCGAAGAGCACTCAGCAATCGATAAAAAAAGCCGACCGGTCACGCGGAAATGTTTCGTACAGCCGCGGAGAACGCCATGATACTATTGTAGGGTTTATTTTTTCCAGGTATGAAAGGCAGAATGGTCGAGAGCGAATGTCGTAAAATACTAAACTAATGGGACAGATGGTGACTGAATGTTTAGGCAGCTTCGGGTGACCTGAGTTTATTACTGTTTAGGTTTCTCGAAGTCCTGCGTGGTCGAAAGATAGAGAGTGAGTAAGAGTGAGATAGCGAGCGAGACAGAGTGAAAGAAAATGACTGCAAGAGAGAGAGAGAGAGAGAGAGAGAGAGAGAGAGAGAGAGAGAGAGTGTGTGTGTCAGGATTATATATATATATAGGTTGGTAAGGGCGGAGGAAGGTCAGAAGGATTTTGGAAGTCGGAGAGAAAGATTTGGGAAGTCGAAGAAGAACCGTGCGTTGTCGTAGTTGTGCCGTTGTCGAAACCGTTGTTGAAGTCGTGGTCGTTGTCGTAGTTGTAGTCGTTGTTGAAGTAGTTATTGTTGTTGGAGTTGTTGTTAATAAACTATTTGTTGTTGTTATTTAAAGACGTGTGTCGTTTCTTGTCTAGTATTACCACGGAGTCTCGTGGGATTTACTAAACCTTTCTAAAATAATCCCCACACTATCGCTGGAATGTATCAATCTAAAAGTTTTATTTGTTTCCGTACGGATGAACGAAAGACGACTCGTTATACCGTCCAATTAAAGATCGACGGGCTATGGAAGAATGGGAAACGCGTCCGTTGTTCGTCGCTGGTAATTGAATTTCCTTTGTGGAGGATCCGGTCGCGACGGATTTCAAAGCATTATTATTTACCGTGCTTCCGAGGGGACGCGTCGAAACACGAGCACCTCCCCATGCCGGATATAAATATATTCAATTAGCGCGTCCCGCGTGCGACGACGTTCCGCCATCGAGCGATCGATCGTCCCTCACCGACACAAGCCCCCCTGGATCCTCTGTGTTGGAGACGTCGTCGTCGCGCGCACCGTAAATTATTCCCGCGGCTCGAAGCAGAGGCACTTCATCTTCAGGAGACCAATTACAACACCTGTCTTCGCCTGGAATTAATCCTTTGCCTGGAACAATTATATCGCCCGGATACAGGTAGCTGGTAATGTTAAATGCGGATAGTGCTAATTGGAGAGGACTCGGACGCGTTTGATCTGCCGGATACAGAGGAAACAAGGCCAGGGATTAGACGCGGACGTTACTTAAGCATCTTCCATGCTTGACGGTTTGGAAAAGTCTTAGTAAAACTCCTGTTCATTTCGTGTTTTACAAATGTTGTCGAATCTGACAAAGGAAGATCGGCAAACCGACAATTCTGATCTTTTTAAAATTGTGCGCGTTTGTTAGGCAGACCTAAGATTATGCATTAAGCTATTTTTATTATTAGCCATAATTCGTTTGTTCAGGGCGAAAACGTCCCTTATGAATGTAAATAGGTATTTTCCTATTTATTATATATTATACATATGTATATACGTACTTCTAATATAAATAATCAACATGTGTTTTCTATATTAACCCCTTGCACTATAATAACGAGTCAGACTCGTCATACAGATTTCGTGCAAGATCTACTAAATATGAATATTATTAATTCCTTTTAAGTCGAAGTAAAATCGCATTCTTCCGTTATCAAAGTCTAGAAACGAAATTAGATAAAGACAATAGAAGAAACAAAAATTGCCTAATCCTATTAGGGAAATTATTAAGGACGAATAAGTACTAATCAACACAACGTGAAAGAAATCGTAGTGTAAGGGGTTAACCATCTTCTAAGCTGAGTAGGTGAACGTAGTCTTCATAACCAGTGGTTAAAATCACATATGTAACTTTAGAAGAAATCATTATTATTGGCTAAGATAATTTTGAGTGTACTCTTTGAATGACAATTGATAAGCCTATTGTGTTTGAAATTTTCGTACTTTACACCTTTCTGCTGAAAGATTCACAAAAATTATCAGATGATCGAAGTGTCAAAAGTCGGGGATCTTTTAAAGAAACAAATCGCTTTCACGTGATCGGCCAAGATTTTCCGAGTCGAATGAGATCTTTGATGTGGGATTGGAAACAGTGCACTGTGACAGTGAATGATGCAGCTATTCAGGAAAGAATTGTCAGATTTTCGAACAACAGCTGCGCCAACGGTCAAATTGGTTACGAGCACAGGAAAATGCTGACGAAGCGAGAGTTTCGAGAAGTAGAAGCTGGCTGGACAAAACTATTTGTCTATGTCCTTTATCGACGTCACATTGTAAAAAAGGACCTTTGCGTTCAATATTTATTACCATAAGAAAAATTGCACAAGGCAATGCAATATTTAGAATATAATTTATGGCGATTATTTCGATGTGAAACTTTATTCGTTTGTAATTATGTAAGTATTCATCTGAAAAAAGTATTAATAAAATGAACAATGTGTTTGTAATGGAAAATTTTATCGTTCCACAAGCTTGCTCCGGAAGGACAAGAAAAGCTTGCGTACTTTAACCTTTATTACATGTTTTGTCAATGGCAGCAACGTCTCTTTGACGTCACGAAAAGGTCAGTTACTATCACTCGCGCGCTGTTACACATATGAAACCGCTCGCTATTTGAAAGGTAAGTGTAAATAGCAATCGGTAAACGAAAATTTTGATGAAATGTTTGGTTCTCGTTCATTTCAACGGTATTGCGCGGGTATTTAATGCATTAACAACCGTTATAGCATGTATAATTCAACATGAAACGATGAATTCATAGCTTAAAGTCGACATCGTGTTCTCGCAAGAGGCATGAGCAAGATACGTTCTTCATCATATTGAAGCAATTAAAATAAATAATTATGAAACAGTTATAAAATAATGTTTTATCTCTTTACTTTTGTAAGTTACTAACAAACTAAAAAAATAGAGTTTGTTTCTGGGTTTTATATTCTTTAAAAACGGGAAACTAGGAACGGATTCGCTAGTGAGGAGATGAAAAGGGAAGTACCGTCCGTTGCACAAAAGATGGCACAGAGAAAAGTGTAGGACCGATTTCCACCAATCCGCCCATGTTAACGCTCTCGCAGAAGTAGGGTAAATACGTTTCCCATATTAGCAAAGATGATTCCTTCCTATTGGCCCCAATTTCCAGGAAACGAGGGACTCGTGCCTGGCCAATTGTAAACAAACAACGCCTCCTGACTCCCGTCACCGTTTCACTTCCCCGTGATCTCCACCCAGCTCATCCCTCTTGCTCCCCTCATCGATTAGTTTATTGGTCTTCTTGTTTTCCAATACAAGTGGGTTTCGGGAGGTCATAAACAAGTGGGGACTACGGGCGTGCAGATCAGGTGGAGCGAACGGGATACACCGCTCGCTCCTCGACAGAATTTATGCCATCTTTTCAGCAACGGACAGCACGTCAGACACGAAACGTGCAGTGGCTCAGGTAGTGGGAAATTCCGACCATAAACCGAAATGGTCTGCCGATGAAGCGAGTGATACTCTATTGTGTGCACTGATTAATTTTAAACCTAACGGACGAGTCTTTTAATTGCATGCATACAGTTTGTTGAAGTGGTGAAGGTATAGCCTCGCTAAGCCAAAAGATATTCTTTGGAAATCAAGATATTTCCAGCTTGCAATGGAAACAAATCGTTTTGAAGAAAACCAGATGTGAGAAGAATGAAAATTCCGTTTCAGGGCGGAATATAATCCAAGCTTCAACAATTTGTTAATGTTTCTTCAGCAGTTACGGTTCAGACCGTTCTCCTTCAACCCCCCAGGAAAAGTAAAGTATCGTGTGCGAGTCAGGAGTCCTCCCCCCACGTTAGGACGTCCACGTTGAAAGCACAGGTCCCTTTGTCTAAGTCTTTATGGAAGATAATACACTGTTGAAAATAAAAGGACCAGTTGCACGATAAAATTCCTCGACGCTCGAGGGAGTATGCGACTTTCCCGGAAATTTAAAAGCAATATTTCGATATACCCGTACGACGGTTCGTACGTACTCGGTCTTTCTGATATGTAAATTAATTACCGGCTAATTCGCGATGACGAGAGCAAAGGTTTGCAGATCGGTCGACGATCTGGCGGAAACTGGTTTCGCGAGTGTGCACAAAGTGCTCGGGGGCGGCCGGCAGATCAAGAGCAGATCCTTTAATTTTCCGGGGGTAAATACTCACTCTATATTCAAATTTCCGACGGACCCGCCCGCCGTTGGAATATATGAACGAACAGCGCGGGGCAGCGCGATGTGGCGCGTCGCACGCAATAAAATCGGAACGCATTAGATTGCGTTCCAGCCGGTTTATGCGGCGATGTTTAAAAGGGCCCGGGACGAGGGGCCTCGACATTTTACCCCGGTTAATGTGCACCCTGCGAACCGTTTGCCGAACAGATTTAAATAAAATGCGGCCATTCACGAATACCAGCCGCGCCGATCGATACGCTTGCGCCACCGAGTTGGTTTGACGTAAATTATTCTGTACTCAAATAGCTGCCGGTCATTTTATATTCCCAGCTCGAAAATATATTAACAATTCTGATGGCTGATACTTAATAGCGTGATAACGATTATTTATCTGTTCTTCTGGTCAGAGGGTAAAATAATATAATAGTGCATGAAAATGTACGCCGGAATAAAAGAAGATACAAGGAGACAGAGAAAAATAGATTTGTGAAAACGTTTGATATGTATGGAATGTTGGAGTAGTATAGTAAATTTTATAGTAAAATCAGATGTATCTATGAACTAAGCTTCTATTTGACATTACTTATGATAGTATATATTTTATATAGGAAATTGTATCTCATTTTTATTTTCATTTCATTTCGGGTCTAATTAAATGCTCGCCACGTTCTCATGCTGGATGACAACACGAAAATTGACCTCTATCGCGTGAGTAAATGCTTATTCGCGAAATATGATATTTAATAATTAAATCAACACCATTTCTGCACAGCCCGCTTCATTTTCGAAATTAAGTTTGAATTTTGATAAATAATGTCACAATGTGTTCCATTAGTTGGGAGTGTCAATAGCCAATATGACAAATTTTGTTAATCATCACAGATATACATATTGCAAAGAGAAATTTAAGATGGGTATACTAAATTGACACGCATGATGTAGACTAAAATAGTGTCTGATCGTCAGTGACCTTTTCTACTGACTCCAAGAAGAGCACGCTACAAGTTTGTACAGTATGTGGCACTTAAAACGGTGACGATAACATTTTACTAATTTATTAAATATAGGATTGAAAATCTAATCGAAATTCTACACTAATTTACACACAATTTGTTGAGAGAAATCTCAATTTGAATTGCCTCTTACTTCTCATTCATTATTCGATCATTCTATAAATCGGTTCTCACTTTTCCCATATCACTGGATCATTGAATAAATCGACTCTCACTTCTCACACATGGTTCGATTATTCAATTATACCAACTTAATGAAACCACATTTAATAATTCCACACTCGCAGAAAATGCAGAAAATGTTTATTTTACATAATGACCATTATTTTACATAATGGCCTTCTTTTTGCATGCTTCCTAGAACCACCGAAAACAGCCGAGACATTTCCAAAGAAAATATTAGGTAATTCATATGGCATAATCGACACGCGTTTATAGATCGGTTGAAGACTCGATACCGTTTAATCGTAGCGACTGCGAGGGCCATCGGTCGATTGGACCAACGATTAACCATCGTTCCAGTCGATCATAATTTACGCGAAGAAATGATGACTAGACGCATTCCATCCGTGCCTTTCTCCGTCTATACGCCGCGGAACGCTTCGGCAAAAGCGCATCGAGTGCAAATTGCGGCAGATAGTTGATGTGGGTCAAGTCGATGCGCGGAACGACCGGCATTGTCAGTCGTCTCGCGATTAAACGAATACACGAAGACAGAAGCGAACGAGTTTCCTCGTTGCGCCGCGGTCCGTTGACAGGCCCCCGTCGTTTCATTGCCCCGAGCTCCTCGCACGCTGGATATTACACTCATGCCTGTATCGTTCCCCGTGATTTATGAGCCTCGTAACAAGAATGCGCGTACCGTGAACTTTGTCCTCGAACAACAAGACATTGTGGATTTATTTGTCCGCGAGCCGTCGTCGGGCTGTCGACGTTTCAATCGATCGCCATTTGTTCGCCTGTCCTTCAATATTTATTTATTGTCTGTCAGTGCGTCGTCTTGATACTCTTATCGCTTCTCCCATTTTCGGAGAATTATTTGCTTCTGTTTCTCAGCCATTAAGAATCGACCTCTACCCATATTCGTATTTCTTTCGATAGGGAAATATGGTTCATTTAGAAGTGTCCAAACATTAGTTTTTTGTCCTGCATGATTTTCCTAGTAGAAAGAGTCAATCTTTGTTCCCTATATTCCATTCTGGCATTGTGGTAACAGAAGTATTTTGTACCTTTTTTTAATTTTAAAATAATTAGCTACACGTATATTTTCAACAAAAAATTAATAGAAAAGAGACTTTAACATTAAATATCTCAAAGCTACTGATCATCTGCCTCCGAAAGAGGGTACCATTAGCTTGAGTATTTGCAGCTCTACCATTGTACAAAGGCTGATCGATCAGAAAATCTGGATTACAGTTGTAGGCCTCTCCGTAAGAGACAACAAAATAAATTGTCTGCCGTGAAACGTACAAGCTCCGGCTCCAAGCTTCTCGCAAATGTTATCTAGCTGTGCTGTCTAGCAATGTCTCGAGTTTTAGCTCCGAAATTCCGTGGTGCTCAAAGTTCCGACGTGTTTCTTCGGTACAATCCAATCTAAAGCTAACGTGTCGCTTATCTGCGTATGAAATTCCCGTGTCGGCTCGGCCGCGATTTAAAACGGGCATGTCCGATACAGGGGAAGAGTTTTTTTGCACGATTCACGGAAGAAAAGGTTGCAACTGGTGCGTGATACCGTGTTGCCGGGGTCCGGGCCGACCGTGCATGTTTTTGCCCCGAATGGAACGGCGGAACAATGGCACGGGACGAGGCCGTGTGCTCGGGAGCGGTCCGCCTCTCGTCGGTCTCGAATTGTCGGCCGGCTCAATTAAAATTCCTCGTGAAATTTCTCATTTAACCGAAACACTTGCTCTTGCTGGGAGGCAGAGCGTCGCTGGATCCGTCGTCAGACGGAACGGTATATTTCACGGCGGGTGCCATTTTGCGCGCTGCATGCTACCTGTGAACTGCTGGCCGGGGAGAAAACGGGGAACTATAAGGAAACGCAATTTCGGTCATTCTTTTCACGTTATTGTGGCTGCGTCTGGCGCGTTTCAGAGCGTGACCCGCGAAGAAGCACGGGGAAGCAATGAAATGTTAAAAATGCAAGCTGTTAAGAAGCCGATGGCTCTCCGGGACTCCGTTTCATTTGCATACGCGTTCCCCCGTCTTCCTGTTATTAAAACGCGGAAGTGGCTGGTGTCTGCCAACGATCCCCACCCTCCAACATCGGCGTTCTATCCCGTGGTAATGTTTCGATGGATAATCGCTCGAGAAGAACATTTAAACCTCTTGTTCATTTCCGAACCGTTCGGGAATGGGCCATTTCCGCGCGATCGCGAGATGTTCCTTCCAGTCTCCCGTTCTGTTGCCTTGGAACTTCGTAACTGTTTATTATCACCAGATACGTTATGCCAGACATGTTAGATTGTTATATGCAGTCAGGCTTAGGACGTCATTCCAGAACGCCATGTTGTTCACGCGATTTTGATTGTGTGATTATTGCATGCAGTGTTGATGATTTTATACTCTTCTAAAGTATGGAGTTTAATAAAAGCTAATCGATATTTACATATTGCTTAATAACGATGTAAAGTGTACCATATTTACCATATTTATTGTACTATGTCCTTGGATTAAGAAATTTATTCAATAATTTTCTATGAGAGAGTCTTTAAATATTTCGTCAACATTGAAATAAAATGTAGAATCTGCCATTTTGCTCGGCTCGGCACGTTCAGTATTGGATGCGACGGAGTAACATTCGTTATTTGATCT
>CM052162.1:2320240-2357904 GCA_028455555.1 Augochlorella aurata
TAATAAGTATATGAACGTACAAATTTTGTAAAAACCTGACTTAAGAAAAGAATTAGATAACACCCTCCCTTGATCCACTAGATAAAATCATTTACTCGTAGAGTTTTCACTTCCAGTAAGGAGCAGCTGCAACTCAGTAATTGTTTAAGATTTTGCAGTTAAAAAATAACACATATTGAATAATATACAGCGGCCTACAAAAGTGTTCGCAATAACTTTTTTAAAACTGGATTAAATAACATGAAACGTTTAATAGATGATAGAGGGACTAGTAATTAGAGGAAGATTCTAGCAAAGCAAAGTAAAATTTCGGCAAACAAAGGGCCTAGCCGATTAAGATGGTCAAAACTGCCCTTAGCGATTTTTCAATGAGTCATATACTCAATTAGATTTCGTGGTTTTCCGGCATTTTTCCCCTTTAACGGCTTTCTAAAATTTTGAAAAACATGTGCCTTTTTTTGGACATCAAGCCGCATGTTATAGAATTTTTTCAGATTTTTCGGTTGCAAACTGTGATTATCAAAAATGGAAAACCAAAATAAAATCGGAAAATTGAAGATTTCTCGAAAACTAAAATATCGACTATTTTTATATTTATTCCCTGATAAGGTACTATTACAAGTAATGTACTAAATTTTTCTCAGATTTTTTGGTCTACCGCAACATTGTCAAAAAAAAAATGAAAACCGAGTTTGTCGATGTTTTTGCTGTGAGAAAGAAGTACTATGTACTTGTTAAGTTTACGATAAGAGTCCTATTTATCTCCCGCCGATTCTATTCAATCACAAAGGATAAATTAGGTTCCGATAACTTGTCAGACTATGCATGTAATATCGTTCGGTCGGAAGAGCAGAATTGCATAAGTGTCGGAGTGATCTCGCAAGCGGTACACGGTCCAGTGATCACCGCGGAGTTCGTTGAGCACAAAAAACCCCGGCGGAATTCCATCAGTCAAATCTCGATGCAGTCGTTTCCGATCGTCCTCGTCGATCCGCAACTCGACCGCGACCGCGACCCGTGGCTATCGGAGATTAACGCGTGTGTCATGGCAGGCGAGCGTGCAGCGTTGCAACCAATCGGCCACGTGGAAATCAAAGTTCAAGATTCCGATTAACTTGCACTTGTCATGGTTGTCCGACCATGCGAGTCACTTTCGCCACGGCTCGCCGCGCGACCGGGGATCTTAAGACCTGTTGATCGGCCCGCGATCGAGTCCCTCGTCACCGGACGATGTCGTACACACGCCTCGTGGCGGGGCACACACGGCCAAACACACGTATGTCAATTTGCCGCCGCCTAACAAATCCTCGTACCGCCGGCAACAGCTGGGAGACACGTGTGACGTGGATTGCCCATTATGCTTTCCGCTTGTGGGGACAAGTTTTGCGTACAGGTCGCTCACTTCATCGACAACGTTGCGCTTTGGAGCCATTAATCGAATGGCGAAAAGGCCATCCCTCGATCGCTTGCAATCTTTTGCACATGGTACCAATATTAATATTGGTGACAACGAAGTTCAGGCGAGGATAACTATTCGGAATACGGTCCTCAGCACCGATTTTAATGACCTTGAAATATGTTGCCACCTTTAGTATCCGAGATATTCGCGAAAATATATCTCAAATCTAATTTAGAATATTTCTGCTTCCAACATGAATGTCACTAGTCCGTGGTATATTATATACTGTTTACGTACACAGTTGGTAGGGATTAGGTAGATGACGGGTAGGCCATACATTCTAAAATCCATGCTAGGTGCAGAACACCGCACGCACAGTCGGCCCGACCGTCAGGCCGTCCCGTTCCGCCCCCACACGTTCATAAACACGAACCAACCACCATACTACCTTTTCTTTCGCATCTTGTAGCATGTGATTCTGTATATTTTAACCCTTTCGGTACAGAGGACCTAGCCGCGGTTATACATTCGTGGGACGAGGAAGTTTTCCGCGTGAGTGGTTGTACTATACGACAGCGTAAGCCGCGAAAACATATTTTGCGGCATTCATAAAAATCTCGAGCATGATTGATACTAAACTTCTTTTCATTAGGACCGCGACAGTCATCGGTGACCACATAACTTTCCGTGGATGCTGCTAATTGGATGCGGTAGGACCCAGAGAACGTTTACTGGGTGCCGCCAATTGGCGCCAGTAGGACCCAGAGAAATTTAGCATATGCCGCCAATTGGCGACGGTAGGACCCAGAGAATATTTGGTGGATGCCGCCAATAGGCGCTGGTAGTACCGTAAGAGTTAATTACCGTTCGGTGACAGCTTGTCCCAGAATAAGGGTTAAAACACATTTACAAGCAATGCTCGATTCGGGCAAGGTCTGTGCACATTAGTGTATAAATTCTCAAATTAGATTAGATTGATCTCCAACTCGATTAAAAGTATATGCAATAGCGTTCGCCGTCATGTACTTGACGTCAATACGCTCCCGCATATTTTGATATTTGGTATCGATCGGTAGCGGACCTGATTGGTTCGTGTTTATGAACGCGTGAGGGTGGAGAGGGTCTGCCACCACTCCGGACCGTCTACGCGTCCAATGTTCTGCACTTTCCATGGATTTATATGCCCTCCCCAACCCTCACCTACCTAACCCTAACCAATTCCGTATGTATACAGTGCTAAAACTGTGTAACGTGAACTGTGAGACATCATAAAGCAATAAGCTTTTCATTTTGTAAGCAGAAAAGTTAATAAAAGATATAATATTCGTATTGCTAGTTGTATACATTTATTGTTTAACAATATATTTCAAGAAGTTTGAAATTTGTATATCTCCATTTCACACGATTTTATTATTTTTTTTTTTAGCATTTAGTTTTTGTTGTGGCATTTGGTATGACCAACTTCACTTTATTGGGATGAACAGTTACGTATGAGACACTTGTAAATATAATTTGTTACCTTAATGTGTTAATGCATGTGAAGAAATGTTTAAAATTAGATTGAATTTTTAATTAATTTTTCTCATATTACATAAATATTGGCGTGTAAATGGACCAAAAATGTATTTTAATTTTACAGGTTTCTTCAGATGCATTAACAAATTAAAATAACAAATTATATTTACAAGTGTTCTATACGTAACTGTTCATCCCAATAAAGTGAAGTCGGTCGTACCATTTGCAACAAATAAAATACATACTATAAACAATTCATAAAATCGTGCAAAATAGAGATAAAAGATCGATCGTAAATAAATAATAATTCTTAAAATTTCAGAATTCTTAAAATATATTGTTAAACCATAGAGGTATAAAACTGGTAATAAAAATTTTAAAAAAGTTTATTTTTATAACTTTTATAATAATATTGGATCAAAGTGGATTCTCGTTTGGAAGTAAATCTGAATGACCAATCCTGGTTGAAGTAAAATTGCTAATATAGAAATAGCTATTACCAGTTTCAAGTTAGGGCCGGCATCATCGATTAAATGACAGAAGCAATGTTTTCTTCCGATTGTACCCCGTATTAATCTCACTGAACGTCGATAAATTTCCTCGACCGACTTGTTATCGGGAAACAAGATTTATCGGTAAGTTTCGATTAAATAGCACGCATATCTCAACGACTCATTGCAACCGGACAAGCTACGTTATTGGTTGCCCGACTACAGCACTTGAGGTAATCCCGCTAGTAACGGTAGGCACTTTGTCGAAATCAGAGATCAAAGCCTTTGTAATTCTATAGGACGATACGTGAAAGTGGTTCAAGCGTGTTACCTGTGGACTTTCATGTACGCACCCCGGTGTATTGGAGACCTGCGGAACGCACTGGTAAAGCACTGCTAATAAACATTTGGAGTACACTGAACGACCAAAGTAATCCTAACTGGATCCAGTTAAGCAATAAAGTGATAGTGTTGTCACTGACACATTGCCTACAGGTGAACCGAATGCTGTTTGTGAAGAAGCGTACTATTTGCAGGACTCTAGAATCTTCATAATTCAGGAAATCTTTTTTGTTAAACCTAAATGAATACTAATTGATTGATATCATTGGACCGGTCGCAATGACTGGTTTCTGACTTTTGCTTTTACAATTACTTATATCTGGAAAACATTTTTGAGAGAAACTTTTCGATGAGCTTCTTTATTCAAGCATATATTATGATCGAAATCAAACAAAGCTTGAAAAAACCCAATGACGTTCCTCTTATAAGACAATACACATTGAATTATACTATAAGCAATATGCATATAATTAACATTGTAACATTGCACCACTAGGTGTATTCTTAACACTATCAGTTTGGACTTATATAGGTCGAGTGTAACAAGTGCAATATCTACAAATCCAAATCAATTTCATTTTCGCCCTATTAAATTCTGTAAACTCGGTTAGGTAATGGAGAACTGAATGATCAGATAGCTACGTAATTAGCGCACAGTAATGTAATGGTTGTCCTCATTTAGTGTGGTAGGATTAGAGTGGTCCCATTCACCAGTCTGCCCCAATTTCATCTATTCGGTGTACCAAACACCATCAAATAATCTGATAAAATTGAGACACTGAAACCTGCGTTTTTTTTGCGTATTACTATTTTTCGTGACACTATTAAATCCCCATTACGTGCATGATGCCGAAACACTTTGATCTCTTTATAAAAATCCATTTTACGTTATATGTACTTGAAACAATTGTAGTCAGAAATTGTAATAATCGCATCAAAGAGATGCTAACTCGATTTACCCCGTTGAATATTTTTACGAGTCTGATTCCTGATGACGATTTCTAGTGATAATATGTTCAGTATAAATGTTCTTCCTTTTTCTAAGTTTTTATTCCTCTTTTTCAGCAATATAGTTCCCTTAATCAGAATTGTTCCAACCTCGGCCAGAGCGCCCCTCGTCGCGACGTCCGATCACAACAGCTACTGATTGCAACCAGTCATTACGGTGCGTCTGTCAGACCGTCACCAATCAGAAGTTTAATTAAACAGGAAACTCCGTGGGAGTGCCGTGGGCGATACATCACGTGGCCTCCCCGCGTAAGAGAGCAGATAGCGCGAGGAGCGAGCCAGAATTACAACGCGGGCCGGTGTAATCCGTGCTTCTACGTGACTCGCGGGGTCATAATTTCAACGGGTTCGCGTGTACGTCGCGGTTCATTTATAACGGATGCCTGTTAATCCGCGGTGGAGGATATATTGTTCGGGGCGGCTCGAGCGCGATGAAAATCATCGGCCGGACACAGCGAGCGGATTTTTTGATCGATGTTCCGGCAACACCGGAAAGGAACGCTGCCGGAGATCGTTATC
Organism: Augochlorella aurata; assembly: GCA_028455555.1. Lineage (NCBI taxonomy): Eukaryota > Metazoa > Arthropoda > Insecta > Hymenoptera > Halictidae > Augochlorella > Augochlorella aurata. The sequence continues at coordinate 2,325,515 of CM052162.1, forward strand.
CGAGGACCATCACGACGAGGTGCCGCGGGGATCGCGTCCCCAATGAATCGTTTTCGACACCGAGCGTTGGGTGGAAGTGATGATACCCACGTATCAGAGATTACCGACCGTATCTCCGAGGAAATTAATTGTAGTCGCTCCTGGCGTCGAGCGCGCGATCTTGTCACCGAGCCGCGACGAGCAGTTTCATTCGCGCCGCAACGTCTGAGAACCGACCTGATCAGTTTATGATCAATATGATTGCAGCATCCATTAGTAAATTCTCAGATTACTGTTATCGAAATGATCATTAGCGTATTCTACCACGCGTGCCCCATTTTCCTTGGTCCTGTATTTACGGGATGGACCACCACGAATTGGGAACAACTGGAGTGGAACAAGCAACATTCTACTTCTAAATTGGTACCACTGAAAAAGTCAATTGTCTAACCTCCAGAAATTTTCCTAGAGCAAAAACAAAGGATTTTGTCTCGGGTCACATTCCTCGGTCTGTTTTAGGATCGCTCATATTTTTTAACCCCTTGTCCTACGATTTAAGATCTAATAGCTTATGCTAGTAACAACAACAAGGGCGATCTCGTGGCGAGCCACTTCATGTTGTTTTTAAGTAAACCGTACATGTATTACGGAATTTAAATTCATGTGTAAGGTTCAAATGATTTAATTTTGTGAGATATTTAATAAATAATTACGAACAAATCATTAGTGAATAGGAAAGGTTTATTATCTTCAAGTGAATAATAAATTAATAAGTTTCAATTCCAATTTCTGAATACATTCTTATTTTCATTATTATCGTTTTAAATAATTTACAGAAAATCATTTTTGTATAATTGTTTCAAGTCATCGCTATCGGTGCGGGGTCAATTTGACTTCAAGTCACCATTATTGGTACGAAATAAATTTGTCGTCAAATCGCTACTCTTGCACTGCTACGGAATCAATTTTACATATGTTATAATTAGTATTAGGAGTAAATTTGACGCACGTTGTCGCTCTAACTTTAAGTGATTGTGAAGATGGATCTAATAATCTGCATCCATGATTTTCGCGTGATCTTTACTGAAAATTAAAATAGGCAAAAAATATTGAATTTAGCAAATGTGCAGAACAATGTCTATTATTTTCACTACATTGTTACGTGGGATGAAATGGAACCCGTTGAATTCGCCGCGAATTATTTCATCGACAATCATTTCACCGAAACGGTTTTATCGACATCGTATTTCGCCGACAGTATTCAGTCATCGATAATCATATCACCGATAAATTTAAATCTCCGACAATTAGTTTTGCAGAGTTTTACCAACAATGTTTATATCCATGCCGTCGACCTCTACTGTGTACATTGATCAGGTACGCATTAAACATGTATCTATTAATAAATTTAACAAAATTTATAATATATCATGTATTTACTCGTTATTAATAATGCGAATAAAATAAAGTTATAAATACAACAACTATTTTACAATATCATTTGCATTACGGTTATTTTATGATATAAAAATAACAAGTAAAAATTATCGACGAAATTAGGTGTCCGTGAAATGACGTGTCGACGAATCTAGGTGTCGTAAAATGATTGTCGACAAAACTTCGCGCCGATGAAATGATTGTCGGAGATCTAAACGTGTCGACGGGGTGATTGTCAGACGTCCAAACGTGTTGGTGAATGAATACTGTCGACGAAATTCGGGGTCGATGAAACCGCGTTGGTGAAATGATTGTCAACGAAACAATTGTCGGTGATGTAACAATAACCTGATAGAAAAGGTTAAAAGTAATTTCTACTCTACTTATGTCTTAAGAATATATCTATCGCAATTTAGTTTTGTAGGGGAATGCTAAAATAGTACAATTCAGGTAAAAAAAGTGCAAAGTCCGCGAAGAGGTCGCCAAGAAGAATAAGCAAGAGTTCGTGCAGTGGAATGAAATTACACAACTTCAAAGAATAGAAAGCGAAGAATGTGCGTTTGTGTAATGTTCTTTTTACGTGGATAAAAACCAAGGGTGTTCTAATGTTAACTGTGCAGCCGGCTCGCGGATCTTAGGCCACCCGGAGTGATGTGGTTAATCAGGCTAGTTAATTAGATGCAGTTTTTGCTGGTACCTCGGTGGAGAACGGAGCAACCGTGAGCAAGGTAACACAATTGAGGGAAACAGGAACAAAAATGAAGGGAGGGTTAATGCGTACACAAAGGGACGGCTCTTCCTTCCGCCGCGTGTCTGACATTCGCTTCCCAGTTTTAAGCGACTCGCGGTAGTCGGACTGGAAAGGGTCAGTGTTCTAAAAAATTCAATACAGTGTGCTTTTCGTTTGAAAAAGAAAAACGGCGTGGGTTTGCTGTTCATGAGTTTTACTGTTACTTACGCTCGAATGACAATTAGAATGTCGGGTGAATCTTGACCACAGAATTTGCTATTAAATTACGAATAATCATTTTTGTAGACTTCTTCACAACGATCAAAGCGAGAGAAAAATTTGTTTTACCTTGTACTAGATTTTTCGTAACGAAAACAAAGCGAACATTTTACTAGAATTGTGATAAATGTGTAGAAAGAACCGCGCGATGTATACATTATTGTGCATATCATTTTGACTTTAGATTCCACATGTTTATTTTACGCATATATTCCGATTCACTGAAGCGGAGCACGCTATAAGAGTGAAAATTTGCATAAGCAGGCAATGTCTACCGGCTCTTATCGCAGATCTCGAATAACACGCTATCCAACTGATCGTGAATGAGTAAGATCGCTCATTGAAATCTAAATACCACATTATGCCCGGAATGCCAAACTACGTAGATCACAAAATCACTGTTCCATGAACGTAATCAAATTGTAATGTACCTGTCTGCTGAAGAGCTACTTGCGTCTATTTATGGAGCTCTTAAGACCATTCAATATTTACTTACATTTTCGACTACAAGATTAGTTGAACTAAGAAATTTTCATGGCTCCTTCTAAAACTACTGTAAGCACTGAGTCTACTATTTTTCTCTTTGTCTTTTCTGAGCTTACTAAACAGTTTTATCTATTTTCCTCTTTCCATTTTTCTCTACTATTTTCCTCTTTCCATTTTTCTCTATTTTCACAAATCATTTTTCTGTCTTTAAATGAATGTCATATTTTAATTGCGGATCTTTAATAAATTCAATTCCAGATGTCACTTCCTCATTTCTGTCGTAACTAGAAAAAGTTTAAAGATCATTTTCTATACTACGACAGTAATAACGTAGAAAACTTAATCTTGTAAATCGACTTAATAAAATCGCAAGAATTCTTTAAGAAAGTAGTGGAAGGGAGTTTTAAGAGTGCGTCATTAATATTCCACGAGCTGTAGCCGCTTGCGAGGAAGAAGTAATGAATTCATAATGACCGGTGGACCACGTAGAAAGTCGGCCATGATTTGATATGGACCATGATGTTAGGTCTAATTAAATTTGTGATAAACTTGGCCAGCCGGACACTATATAACGGCGACCGAGAAGTTGACAGGTCATTAATTTGTTACCGCGTTGCGGCCAGCGACGGCGGCGGCGGTTTTCTCCGCGTCGGGAAAGAATTTCGCGCGAATAATTAAATCTGTCGTTAATTGCCGATCAACTCCCCCTCCCAATGTATCATCGTTAATCGTTAAGCGTTGAATTATACGAAACGGTCCGCGGTTCGCGCGGGGGGACAAAAAAGATGGACGTTCATAACGTGGCCGATATCGGTTCGATTTTAATTACCGTGGAATATGTTTGCCACCGTATTCCCGCGAAATCGATTATCCGAGGCCAACGTTTTAATTAATTAACGCGCCCAATTGACATGCCGTGGCAGTCGTGTTTCGTTCAACTTCGTTGTTCCTTGAATGCTGGTCTTATCGTGCCGTCGAGATAATAGACTATCACTTTAGTTCAACCTATAGTGCACGCTGCGTCGATAACTGTCTGGTTGCTCGGAAAGTTCAGTAGCTCTTCCATACATATTTTAAGGACGAAATGGGAAATTTGTATGCAAAGGATGTTAACAAACCGCCAGAGATAACCGGGAATAGAAAGGAAGGGGAAATATGGTCGTACGAGATAATAGTTATTATTAATTTCCCTTTTTGGAACCTTCGCTACTGCAATTGAATTTTGTGTGGCTAGTTTGTTAGCGACTCCCGACAAGTTGCATTCTGTTAATTCGAGTAATGTAAATTTTGCAGGGTTTCGAAGCGACAGAAGCAAGATCAGAGATAATTTCTAATTTTAAAGGAGAGGTTGTGAAATATTAAACCGTGTACAGTTTACATAGAATATTTTCGTTTCATGAATTTCATATCAGAATAAAATCCTTCGAATATAATACTGTTTTAAAAACTTGTCACATGAAATGAAACATTTCATTTTCATATACATCTTAAAGATATAAGTATATATTATTTATCATTCATAAGCGATAATCAACAGTTAGTATATCATTTCTTCTGTTAATCATTTTACTACGTTGAAAATAGTACAATTAAAAGTAATGCAACACTAATTGAATAAAATATTCAGTCTAGTGATAATTTCGGTTTTAAAAATACTAACCGTAATGTTTGGACTTCTTTGTCATTACTAAATTCTTATTAAAGACAAAAATTCATATTTAATCTATGTCTGCATAATGGATATGTATAACGTTATTTTGATTTGAAATAGAGAAATAATATTGTATATGTAGTAGATTCTGTTCCAAATTTAAAATAGAGAAATAATATTGTATATGTAGTAGATTCTGTTCCAAATTTAAAATAGAGAAATAATATTGTATATGTAGTAGATTCTGTTCCAAATCTTCACCATGCTGTAATGCAAGGGATGCAAACAACTTTGAATAATTTTCTTGCAAGGAAGAAAAATACTGAAAATAACAATTTGCCGAATCTAGTGCAGAATTCATTTATGTAGAATACCGGTTTCATCGTCGGTGGAAAAGCGAGTTGAGATGGCAGAAATGGAATGATCTAAGGACACTCGCCGCTCCGTTCATTCTTTCTTGGTGTAACAGAATAACCTTGCGGGTTTTCAAACAGTCTATCCATAAAAGGTTTCGATGTTTCGATCAATCACCGAGTCTGACTGATATTGGACGAGCCGCGGCAGGCGCAAACATCAATCTTTGATTATCCATCCCTCGATACCTCTGTAATGTTGCTTCTCGTCAATTCTCTTCATCTGCGTCATGCACAGAACCCGCGTGTCAATTTTACTGTGGAAATATTCACCGTTGAATATCGCGGGCTGGTTATGGTCGCCACCTATTTTTATTCTCCCCTGCCGGCGCTAACGAGCATAATAATATTTTCTGAAATTACCACCACGAATTTCTAGAACGGCACTCATTATCTTCAACTTGTATTTATTACGGCTAATGGACCTACATTCGTTCGTTTTCCGTCGGAATGTTTCTCGCTGCGAAACTAACATTTCTATGGTACTGGAAATTCCATTCTATATTTCCGCGCAACACACATCATTCCGATTTAATTGGAATTTTTGTAGAATTAATATCGGCGTCGGAACATGTCGAAACAACGTGCTTTTCAATTGGACGGGCGAACATGGCGTAATTGAATTCAGTGTAATGTAGCTTGTGATTTAGGATTATATTTAGAATATGACACGTCGATATATTTGATGTCGATATTCAGCATTACTAGATGAATGAGACGTATTCACATGAAATGGAAAGGTATAAAGCACTCTCAAAGAAACGTGTTTTGCGCTTGACAAATTAATTAGTCGAAGGAAATTGCTTAAAATGACGGCTAAAATGACATTCGTTCTTAATATTCGGAAACAACTTTACCCAGAAATTCCTAACTTGAAAATTTCCAAACATTTCTATACAATTTAAAAAGTGAATATCGTTGGATATGCGAATATTAATACGATATCAGTAATACGATGTTATATGTACATAAATATAATTATAGTCGTAGCATCCTTGTCACAAACACAAACGGAACAATTATCGCTAATCAATACGAGCTACTTTAGCGATCACCATGGACAACGCCGTGACGATAGGTCCAGCGATCATGATCTCGCTCATCGTGACGGTAATGGAAACTGGGATAATCTTTCCTGTAATTACCACCCCTCCCAGTGTACCCGTAATGATAATCGGTTCCGCGGTCATCAACACCTTTATTATGCCCATCGTTAAGACTCTGTTTACTACCATGCTCATAGTGCTTTCCGTATCCATTATAGTCACTGTCTTCATTAGATTTTTGCCCGCCTCTCTCTTTCCCACTATCTCCAAAATGAATTTCGAACTCATTGTTGTAATGATAATCAGAGTTCTTGTAATCATCGCGATCAAATCCATGACTCCCGTCGCCTTTGTCCCCATCGTCGTGCCCGAAATGAACACGGTAGTATCTATGATAACCATCGTCGCCGTCTTTGTCGTCGTCGAAATGATGGTGGTAACTACGATAACCGTGACTATGGTGGTAATCATGCTTAAAATCATGATTGTATCCATCGGAATCGTCTCCACCCAATTTGCCCAGAGAGTCATGCACGGAGCCAATACCGCCTGAAAATAATCCCCGATAAATAATTATTATACTAAGAGAAGAAGATTGTTTTTTCTCATTCTATACCGCATAAAAGACAAAAGCATTGATTTTAACTTGTATTGTTAATTGAAGTGCAGATCTCATAGATGCGCGATTAAAATGTAAAAATATAAAATATAATAAATATATTATATTACATAATAAATATATAAAATTTTATATAAATATAAAAATATAAGACAGTAAATACATTAAACAAGGATGTTATTTTACTGTTTTTAACTAGACAATTTCTATTCTGCAGCAAGATCTGCAATACACTCGTAGCAGTAGTCACTCGGTTTATTGTATGGTATACATTTCGCCAGAAACGTCTCTAAAGAGATCTTATTTTGCGTTCTAATTTAGAATTCGCTCTTTACAAGCTTATACAATACAACCAACGACGTTTCTATCCACAAAAGGTTCGCGGCAGCTCCTTTGGGAGCTATAGCGAGAGAATCATCCTGCGGAACAAAGAGAGTTTTCGTGTTGCCTTTACCAAACGCGTTACCATCTTTGTAACTCTGACGATTGTATCTGTCCCCGGCACCGTGCTCCTTGTACGCGTTCCGAAGCTCCGCATTAACTTCGTGATCTCCGTTATCACGGACGCCTTCGTTCTCCCGAACTGTCCTCGTGATTTCGTCGACCGACTCGTGTGCAAACGCGGCGTTCGTCATCGCGACGATCGACGCGATCAGCGAAATCCAAAACGAGACCTGGAATAATCGGAAAAACGAGCCACGATTACGTAACCGCGTTAGATAATGCGCAAGAAAATAGAGTACCACGTCCGCCCCGGAATTTCTGCGACGTGATATGAATTTTGCCGAGTTTGAGACGGCAGAGTACACTTTTATTTCAGTATGTGCCATACCTTGGAGTCCATCAGTATTCGCGGAAATCGCATACCGTTAACGTGCTCCCCTAATGACGTGACAGACTAATGGCGTAGCGAACGTTCGCGCGGGCTTTTATAGGAAAATATTCGACAATTACGTGACACTTTCTTGCTACCCACGAGAACGTTATTCAATCGCGATTCGGTCAATTAACGGGTTCCGATAATCCATTGTAGGACACGCTGCCTGCAAAATCTATAGCGGGCAAAGTGAAGCATTGAGTGATTTTTGCGAGCACGTGACAGTTCACAATTCGCCGTCTGTGTATTTGTTCGAGCACATTTTTCTTGGTCGATCTGCTACTGGTACTTTCTAAACGTTTTTCGTTCTGAGGAACAATCTGACTTCGCGGATGTTAAGAAGAGACTATTACTGGTTTTACAATTGTCTGATTGCAAGTGTTAGAGAATTTTTAGCGAGTCAATCGGGGAAAGGATAATCGTGCCTGGAAATTTAATATCGGTAAACGTTAGCACAAATATGATTATTTTGGCGTTTATAAATTTTTAGGGTACCGTAACACATTTATATAGAGAAAAAGAAATTTTCTACTGCGCAACGTGAATGACCCCATTACGTGAAAACTTGCGAAAAGATCTGCAACAGCAAATTTATTGTAACAATAAAGAAATCACTTGATAGCGAAGTTATATTGCAAAATCCCCGAAAATGTTTACTGTCATTTGTGCTGTACGTGAGAACCACGTGTATGAACTTGTAATTGTTCACTGTACGGCTGTTGAAATAGGAAGAAGTTTAACACAAGGCTCGATATTGTCTCACTTATTGTTTCACCTAGTGTAGTACAGTTCGTTGCTCAAAAGATGGCATAAGGGAAAGTATAGGACTGATTCCCACCAACCCATCTATGTTAACGCCCTCGCAAAAGTAGGGAAAACACGTTTTCCTTACTGTCAGAAATGATCCCTTTCTATTAGTCCCAATTTCTAGGAAGCGAGGGACTCGAGCATGGCAGATTTAAATAAACAACGCTTCCTGACTCCCGTCACCGTCTCGCTCCTCCGTGGCCTCCTCTTAGCCTCTTCCAATATTTTTTTGATTGCAGACTTTTGATTATTATTGGCTAAGTTACAAGCTGAATAAGAGATGTGATTAGGGCGACCGATGCCACTTGCTCCTCGCGTCGACTAATTTATTGGTCTTCTTGTTTACCAATACAAGTGGGTTTAGGGAGGTTATAGGCAAGTAGGGACTTTGAGCGTGCAGGTCAGACGGGGCGAGCGGGATACCCCCCTTTCCCCTAGATAGAAATTGTGCCATCTTTTCAGAAACGAACAGTAAGAAATCGTAGTACCGACCGCTAAACTACAGTAATTTCATGCTCCGAAACAGTATTTTTGTCCTTCCATTGCGAAAAGTGAAAGAATTGAAGAATGTAATTCCTTTTGAAAAAGCTTTTACTTAAATTAGTATTATTCTACGAGTTGCAAAACGCTTGAAAAGTGTACAAGGATTTTTATTCAACTGCATGATTTTCCAGAATTTGTTTTACATTAATACGCGGATAAGCTTTTTATAATGAACATCCCTTTTTAGTTGAAACGTCGAAATCGTTCACTATGAAGCAAATACACTCTGAATACGTCGGTGATATACAATAAAAATAATATAAAAAAATTTTAATATCCTGTAATCTGTACTTTTTTTTAGACTCAGTGCGAAAATTAGGTTCGTATTAAAATTCGGTATCTTGAAGATAGCATTCACTTTAAATTAAAAAACTTCGTAAACTCGTTTGAAAGGAAAGTAGCGAATGGAAACTTTCCGCTTAAAGAATTATGCTCCTTTGTAATTGAAACATGAAAATTCTTTAGCATTAAAGCGAACATAGTGGTAACAAAATCCACAAAACATTCGCTCGCAAAGAATTTCGTTGCGACTCCAGTGTTTGCATTTTTCAAGTTTTTAACAAAAGAATTAATTTCTCGCAGAGATCCCGCGATTTGATCAAACAAGCCGACTAAAATTCGCGAAAGTATTCCGCGGACTTTCACGTTTATTTCCCGTTAATTGAGAAGGACTTTTAGAGAAAATTTCGGCTGCCGCTGATTAGAAACACCGTGCTAAATGATCCATCGTTCGATTAAACGCAACGAATGACCGGCTGAACTGTTTCATTTGATTTAATTAAATGTACACTGGCGCGATACTTTACTCGAGCGGTGATGAAAGAGCACGCGGATCGGCGATGCCTTTGTGGAAAATCAAATTTTTTATCCGCTGGAAAGCTCGGTCGGGGTTGCGGCTATCACTTGTAAAATAACACCACTGGACTTGTGTGACGGGAATCAACCACGAGATTCAGATGTACCGTTTTAAAGAGAATATTCGATGCTTCCCGTACTATCCGAATCCGCTTTAACGCTTCGCAATATTCGTTGTTGGAGCAAAGCTAACAGTTATTACTACGCTATCGCGAAAATTATCATTTGTTCGACGTAAAACACTTATATTTATGTAACAACGATATTTGCCCATTGCGGAAGTATTCCATATCGCAGTTGCACAGTAATTAATTATTTTGTGATTACTAATGTAATTGATTACTTAGTAATGGTAATCATTAATCACGAACATGATGTTTCTTATTAATCGAAATTAATCTATTAAGAGACCAACCTAATGTCTCCAACATTTCTTTTGAAGAAATAGCAATTGGTTGGAAGGAGAACGAAATGATGAAGTCGAATTTTTTCATTTTTTATTTGAGTCTATAAAAAAAGTTAGAAAATGTGTTTTGTAGATCTCGGTAACTTATATCCATACTGAACGTTGTATCGATATATGTGACGTCGTAATGAGATGCAAACAATTAAAGATAGTGAAAAAATGTATTCTTTAAATTTTTGTTATAGGCTCAGATAGAAAAGTTGAAAAAACGTGAGTAGTTTGTTGTCATTCCAAGCATTAAAAAATTTACAAGAAAGTACTTTACTCCTCGTACTAGTCCTTCTCCATTAGTCTTTCTCCGTGAAGTTCAAGTGATTTCATGCAATTTCAGAAAAGATCTTCTGTTTTAAAAAGGTATCCGAATATTAATGCGATTCATTGTATCTTTTCAAGTTCTAATTTACAAAGCGATTTAAAACAAATTTAAATGAGATAGAGTAACTGTAATGAAATGGGGAATGTCTGCACTTTTCGAAAATCTCTATCAGACTCGAAATTAAAAATAGTTGGAATAGTTATGTTGTGGCTGCAAACAATTCGTCAATGCAAGGTGCTGAACGAGTTAAATAATTTATGCGAACAGCTTGACGATGACGTGTCCACGGCACATAGGAAGGAAACATCGATTCTCGAAGACGTTTCTTCGACAACCGGGGCGGAAGTAGGAAGTATTCCCCCTTTCCCGTACCCGCGGCGGAAACAAATTATCTGTAATCGATGATCAATCGGTCTGGCTGGAGTTCAAACTTTCGAACTTGACGACTCGTGCAAACGGTTCCGTCGTTAGGAAATTATAGCCGAGTCTCGAATCTGTACCAGCAGCGGTACTTAGAAAGTAATTACTCGGAGCGGATACAACAAAAAGCTCCCTACATTCGCCGACGTCACTTTTAAATTTATACCGACCGGCCTGGTACACACGGCCATGAAACATTATCATAAATCGAGGAGATAGCACACAGCGAACCCGCTACATTTATTGCTTTCTTATTCGCATCGAAACGAGAGATTTATGAGTTCGTTAGAGTTTCAACGCGATGTGAAAATGATTCTTTCTAATAATTATATAAAATGTACAAAATTATATCGAGTTAAAAATCATTCGAGCCAATACTGGAGATAATATGAATACAGACGGAATTGGTAAACGCGAAGCAATTTCAGAGAATCTCACGAGCAAAAGTTATACTCATGATTAGACAGAAGATAAAAAATTGTTGTAAAATAAAAAATTATTTGCATCGATTGTCAGCGACAGGAAGCATATATAAAATCGTTTCTTTCTTTATAACAGTCTTAAATTCTTTTTACTGTTTCAAATTACACCTGCCAGTTTTTATCATAAATCTATAAAATCCGCAAAAGTGGCTATTCATAGTATATGTATAAATACGCCACACTGAATTCGGATAAAAGATCAAACAAATCATTAAATAAAAATAGAAAAACTATTTTTCAGAATAAGGATTATAGTTTTCACACAAATCTAGTCTATTAAAAACTAATATGTTCTACGAAATTTTAAAAGTTTGCAAATTTTAATGTATAAGTTACTTTCATAATCCAAATTAATTTCCAGCTATGTTATGTTTTACATTTCGCAATGGAAAGATAGTCGCAACTTAATATACTGAAATGAAAAGAAGGATATGAGAAGAATATGAATTATATTCATACAATCCGTACAACGTATTACTCTTATGTTTAAACTATTACGTATATAATGGACTTTCAACTCGTTTATTAATAAATAATGATAATAATAATAATCATAATAATAGTAATAATAAAAATCTGAAAAATAAACAAATATGGACGACTGGAAAAAACAGACTTCAGATTTTTTGAACAAGCTGCTCGAATACTTTAGTAGCGACATCAAATTAACGAAAAGTTAACAAAAATAACAAATGTTTAAATAAAACAAACAAATCAAAGGTTTGTTTTCGTGTTAACGATTCGCTGCAAAAAGCTTTCGGGAATGAAATTATAAACTACAAACACGCAATTTCCTGCGATCTCGAATAAACGAAAGGAGCGTCCAAGCGGAGAGAAACGCGCGTAGATCAAAGAAGTTAGGTTTCGCGATTAAATAAGCCGCGAATGAGATTTCGTTGGGAACTGCTCGCATTATTGGAATAAAATTCCAGCGGCGTAGAGGTCACAAGTGTTCCTGGACAGTGACCCGACGGGATTCTCTGGAAAAATGGTCCTCGGGTTGCAGTGGCGAAATTTTTCCAGCGCAAAATGAAGATATCTCGGCGACGGACGGGACGGCGGTTCTGGATGACCTTTCAACATTTCATGAAATTATAGCGGCATTCGTTTCCCCCTTTTGTGTCGTGCCGGCTGAATAGTAACGTCTAGGAAAACTTTCGTACGACTGAGGGGAACGCTTTACACCGCGGAACAATGAACGGGCCGCGAGATTCCCCGCTTTGAAAGGAGCCCAGGCCACCGGCGGGTCCTTCCGCGGTAAAAGCGTCCGGGCAAATTTATTTCCGGTCTGGTCGACCCGCTCCCTGACCTGTCCGAAACCGTGCAAAAGCCGAGCCCAAAGCGCAAAAAGCTCCGACGATCGTCTAACCTGGCCTGATCGGTGGACGTCTACTTAACCGTTCCGCCGGGTGTAGTCCGCCCGTAATTAGCCGTCGCCGTGGAAAACCGGATCGTAGAAACCGACCGGGTTCGCCCCCGTCAACCGGATCTCGCAGGATCACTAATTTGTCACGATGATGTATTGTGATGGCGTAATTAGAAGTTGTCGCCTCATGAATTACAACAGCGCGCGAGCAATTCTTGGCTTACCGCGCGATCCGCACACTCTTGTACATTCCTGAGAAACGTGACACAATTGGGCTATTACGGCCATTCGTTATACCGTAATTGTATTCAGCTTAATTTCGTGTTGCGTTTTCGCAGCCGGAAACAATGGTGTCCCCTGACGTTACTGCATTGTCATTACCGGGAGACCCAGCCCCTGCAGGACCTGCCCGCGCGCACCAGACACTGCATTATCAGCTGCTTTCGGGGCTACGTAATTCGCATAACCGAATATTTCTTTTCTGACAATTGCCCGGGGAGTTCTGTTTCGTCGAATATACGAAATTCTCCGGTCGGTGTTGCGAACGCAGTTTCCTCCTAAATGGGTCGCACAGTATATCTACTCTTCTAGGTTCGAAGAAATTGGATTGAAATCTAGAATTTTCGGTATATTGAACTTAACGCAATTTGAAGGTAGATTGCGAGCACGAATCTTTAACATTGCGTCGGTGTTATTGCTCCGAAATGGGTCGGTTACTGATGACCTCTTATTCCCGTATGAGACGAAGTTACGACAGCTATTTACCGAGGATAGCAAACAAGACCAAGTATAACTACTCATAACACTACGAACAGATTGTATCAATGAAATTAGAGCGATACGAGCACGCTTCGTTAAGGATAACGACGTGGATCTCTTTGCCTTGCTTTCGAAAAATATTTAGATTCTGAAATGGTTCGTTTATTGTCACTGCTTAGACGAACTGCCATTGTCATACGAAAATGTTAGGTTGTGCAATTAATCCGTTTCCTTGTAAGAAAATATAGTACCGTGCAATTGCGGATGCGAACGAACATATTATACAATTTCAGCCTAATCTACCTCGTCTTAGCTTTCATTTAAGCATTGCAATACATTGCTTTCATAATATTTTAAATTTCGAGCCATTTAAATTATTTTTTTCACCATATATTATTTGTATTCTGTACTATCATTTTTGCATATCAATATCATACAATATTTATTCATACAATACTCAGTAATGTAGAAATTCCTTCAAGGAATGATGGATTAATCTTTAGTGCTATCTCAGAAGTGTAAAAATGCAAAATTAGAAATGGAAGATTTCCACCAAGTTATAACATGAAAACTGTTGGGTACTTTGAAAATGAATTTCGACCATCTCTCCGAGAAACATCTCCAGTGCGTGGCGTGCCCTTTTTACAACCTTACCTTGACTTCGTTGACAGTCGCAGGGTTTAAAGTCGATGCTGATTCACCGGCGCAAACGAATGAATCCGTGAAAAGTTAGGGAACGATCCCCGGGATAAAAGGCAGGAGTTAGCGGGCGCCACTACTCTGGCGCTCTCCCGCGATCTATAAATCATGATTGTATCGCTTGAACGAGGTTAAGGGGCTGACGTAGGTGTCAACGTCGGGGAGCACGTAATCATATTCGTCACGAACAGTCGTCTTGGTGCGTAGATTTACGAGGCCGGGTTTACGATCCCCGTCGGCCGCGACCGTAAGCTCAAGCTGCGCCCGACCGAACCGCGGGGAACCCTGCGCGCACACTTCCGGTGCTTTCATCGATTAGACAGGTATCCGAGGCTCGTAAAGAACCGGACCTAATTACCGTCTGTACGATTTACACGCTTAAACGCCGCGACTGTTTTCCGAGCCGTTTGAATTCACGCATCCTGCTGTCCCGAGGTGCTTCGCCAAGGAACTGTGATCGTTTCGACTGGGCAACGTATGTCTCGGTGATAAGCGATTGAAATTAGCTTGGACGTTATCTGTGACGAGCAGACCTATTATTAGACTTTGTTGATTTTTGCAGATGTACTAGTTTGTACAGAAGTCAGAAAAATATTAGTGAGAAAATAGTCGAAATGGCGTACGACAGTGCCTGGAATAATTAATACTTTTTCGGGAGAGAGGAACGAGGTAACAAACTTAGAATAGGGCACACGAATATCACGCATTTCTACTACGTAACAGAACAGCGACCAAAACTTCGCGACCTCTGCAACGTTAATGCCAGCATAGAATACATTGCCACTGCCCTAAATACATATATTCAAGAAAAAGATTCGAAGCACCCAACAGTATCCAGTCATCATTAAGCAAGAACTCATGGTGTGAAAATATTCTCTAAGTTTGTATTATGTAGATAATATGTAAAGACATATTGACAGTTACAGCAACAAAAACAGTAAGAAGAAGACAATTATTTTGTTCTCATTTTGTCTAACGTTTAATAAAGAGACACTGCCTAAAAAAGATATACATCGATGACATCAACCAGAAAGATGAATTTTGACTGATCTATTAACTTGGTTTACTGCCTGTTCCTGGTTTTCCGTAAAAATTTCATTGGAATTTTTGTCGCTCCGAACTGAAATTTGATTACACTGTCCACACTCTTTTAGCAAAGGCAATTGAAACACGAACTGCAAGAAATGTTCTTTGGAAATTTCCAGGACAATTTTCGCACGTTGCAGGAATAACAGACTTCCACGACACCCGGTACACAGCCGCAGAGAGGGTAAAACAACTAATTTGCAGGCATCCTTAAACAACAATGGAAAGAGACATTACGTTGCAGTTGGAAGCGATTACCAGCCTCTAAAATTGTATCGATCTCCCAGCCGCCATTAGCAGCAACGATCGTTAGCGAAATTGTTACGTTTTAACGATCCTTTAATTGTTTCTCGCTACGAGGTTGGCAACGGTAGCCATCGGAAACGAGCGAGCACGTCCCGAAAAGACGCCTCTGATCTTGTTTCACTTGGACGTCTGCCGATCGAAGCGGTGAAACCGATCCCTAGTCCCCCGATCGTCGTACCAGCTGATGCATGGTCGCGTTTCAATCGCGACCCTCTGTCGCTCCCACGACGATAGAAAGTCGAGCAGAAAAATGGGGAAAGCAGTTTTCATGCAACGTGATGAAACTAACGATCAGAATCCTCGGTCACGGAACGGACCAATCAGTCGCACGGTCACCAAATGCGACCAACTACCATTCTTCTAGATCCCCGGGTTTCAGATCCCGAGATTTCAAAGCACGCCAGATTTTTGCGGTTCTATTGTTCCACAGAGTTCACGTCGGAATCAACTGTCTTTCCTACGGCGCTCTACGCTGCAGTTGAGGAAAAGGAGGATTCGACTAAATCTGCACAAGTGGGGAGAAACAAGGACGCAAAAGGCGAAAGAGTGGTAAAGAAAGAAGAATATTTCGACTTCGTTATTAATTTTCAATGTACGTTGACAGGTCATATTTTCGGACCTATTCCTGTTAATTAATTAGAAGTATCAACGGTCTTAACAAAATAGAGGAAAAGTCATTTTTACGTTCATCTGCGGACGAATTTTAGCCCCTTGCAGTATAACGAGTCAGGTTCGTAATAATTATACGTAATCTATTAAATGTAAATATTAACTTCTTTTAAATCGAAACAAAATTTGTAAGTGTACGAAAGTAACGAAAGTACGAAAGTACAAGGAACAAAAATTGTCTCGGTATATTTATTTGGCTGTGAAAGAAATCGTAGCGCAAGGAGTTAAGGAATTAGAAATGGGTCTGTACATAGAACAGTAAAATTTTACAGATCTACCAAACACGATAGGATCCATAGAAGTTGGTTCCACCTTCGCCTGACACAACATTTTTACATTCTCAATAAAATTGACGCTGCAATACCATCTCAAGCTTCACCATTCTCCGTTCCAATCAACTCACGGTGGAACAGTGAGCCTCGAAGAACTGTCCCGAGTAATGAGCATTTTTCGAGACATTGCCGCCAAGTCTTAAGTGGATAGAACGAACTGTTTCTTTTTATGGACACGAATCAAACGTGCGCTATTAAGTTGATTGATACTAGGAATATATATTGGGCCCGGATCCGTCACCAGCCACAGCTGTGGACGACGTAATTATGGACGCGGAAGACGAGCAGCCCGCAACGTCGCCCCGAAAATGGCAACGCTGTAAATCTTCTTTAGTGCTCGTTTTACGAAGGTGTTGGGTCAAGTGTCTTCCGCGTCGGGGGATACGGGATTCATGGGGTATGAAGAATCGTTTCGCTTTCATACGTTCGCGGGACGAACATCCTGGTCCAATAAAACCGGTATACTGCCGAATCATTCCGCAAAGAAACAGCTACTAAAATCAATATGCTCTGGCCTTACTTCTTTAGTCTCTAGATTTCCGCGACGCGACCGCATCGGGTCGGGATGTCGGACTCTCGATACCACGGCGGTACGAGAAATGCATTATGCACGTCGATTATTGTGCATTAAAGGGGACCGGAGGTTCGTCTGTGCATTTCTAGCGGATGCTGGCACGAATCGGCGTACGTGTCTTTGTGACGCGAGCCAGGGGAATGTGACATTTGCGTGCGCCAACAGGCCAAGTTGTCACCTTACCTTCACGCGTATGTTTGTCGAATATTATTGCGTCGGCTTTGCATACCGTATGCGTGAACTTCCTCCGTTTCATTACCCGCTCCATTAATCGATACAGGCTACGTTCTGATTGGCCACCGTAAAATGAACAAGATCAATCACCACGCAAACGGAAAACGAAAACGTGTAATAGTTTATTTCTCTCTGATTAAATACCGCAGCTTTTTGCTTTGTAATTTGGGCCTCGTTAGCAAGTATAAATACGGCGTACTTGGTCACTTTGTGATCGGCATAATTTCTAGATTAATCAACGTAAACATTTTTAGAGAACCAAGCGTTTACTCCTACGTTCATTCCGTGACGGGTATACTTTTCATTCTGACTGCGGTAAAATGGCAAGGAAAAATCGTAGATCACGTTTTAAGATATCGTTGAAAATATTTGTATAGTATAGTTTCTACCCACTACATGGTTAAAAAAACATTTAAAAATAGGAATTAACTCAAGATTGTGAAAGCTGGTTATTGGCGCCTCCAAATGAGCTCGGTTTGGTTATTGTACGATATTTTTTCCTAGCAAAATAACAAGTTAAATAACAAGTTAACAAAGATGATAGTTCCTACAATAAATATTGGCCTACAAATAGGGACCAACCTAGCGTGTCTATTAATATAGTTGTTAGAAATTGACGAATGGAAAAAAAGTTCTGGGCGAGTAATTATTGATTTCCATAAATTCCTCGCAAAGTAACTCTTTCGAACGATGATGAGCATCCAACCAATGGAAAATCAGAACGGGTTTAGTGCCTCCTATGCGATCCGTAGTAGGGGATTTCCACGATCATGAACGCATGCGACTGTCCGTTGGTCGCGATGGTGGGGAGATCGGCACGCTTATAGCGAGCGCGCACTGTCGCCGTCCGCAAATTCTACAAAGCGTTAATTCTTCTCCGCGTGGCATTGCACGATCCCATTATATTATCGCGTCGGTGTTCAGAGCCCGAGCGGCGAAAATAAAGCTCGCTAACTATCCATTTATCTGTGCCGGAGCTTCCCTATTGAAATATTCATGTGAATCGGGAGGGTTGTTTCCAACAATAAACTCGCGCGATGCGTCCCGGCCAGGTGGGCTCGCCGAATGCACGGCCAATCGATTACCGCCCTCCCCCTGCCCCCGTCGGACAGTGCTGGCATAGAGGCATGGAGGAGGTCTCGGAGGCAGAAAGCATCGTCACGCCACCGTTGGACGATGTCCCGCCGAAATACGACGGGATATTAAGGATTCCTGGCTCCGTTAGTCATTCCATCGTTAGTTCCTGCGGGCACGTACCTTAAACTGTCGCACTGCAAATCGTCGGCTTACACGGATTTCCAGCGAATCGCCGCCGTTGTACTCGACGAGCCGGCACGGACAGACCTCCACGACAGATAGACGGTGTACGCATACTCTTGGACGCGGACGGAGGGGACGAGGAAAGCCCGGAAGACTGATCGTGACTCATGTCCGCGATGGGCACGTAGGAGCTGTTGAGAACCTTACGCTTTGTTACCCTCGGAAGTTCTTCAGCTGAGCTGCTTGAATGCCCAGGAAACCTATATCTAATTGAAAATGTGACATTCCGTATGCAACCAGCCAGTGATTTATCAACCGGCCGACGACAGGCGCGCGATCCATCATCCAGAACTTTGGAATCATTTGCTTTAACGCTCCCCGCTGACTTGTCACCCGCATGCGGCCGACAGGCCGGCCGCCCCGAAATTATCGCATGCGATTAACTCTCGACTGCCTTTAGGTCCACTTTGACCCGGCCTCACGAATGTTCCGTCTGCATTCTGTCGAATTTGTAGTTTTTCTAGCTGCAGATTTATCCGACATTCAATCAGGTGTTTCAAACGTGATACCGAGTACAATATAAGAATCCACCCCGTAAGAATTGTGGTCCGTCTATCGAATCAAGTAAGAGGATGGAGAAACAACGCCAACGGCTGATATGTTATGAGTAGACTGTTGGATGTTTATGTAAATGCATACGTCTATAGGAAACAGATAAAATGGGAGTTGCCAATATGTATCGTTTCTTGCTTTGCTGAGTACTACTCTACAGTATCTTTAACTTTTATGAGTATTTGATTTTCCCTGCGTTATTCGTTCATTACGATATATGTGTATACGTTAATGTTAAGTGAATAAGTAAATATTAGTAGTAAAATTGTTAATTTTATAAAATGGAACCGTTTTTTTTATCCAATATTTTAACACTTACTCTGTGTTTGACGAGTATACTCGTCATCGCTTGATTCTCGCGACACATACAGATGCACGCTCTGAAAAGGTAGCGCCGCAGCTAACTAGTTAAATATGGATATAGCTAGAGAATTGAGTAGACGCAATCAGAGACACAAGGAACGTGTGGAAATAACCATGACCTTTGTACGAAGAACCGCTTGACTCCCTGACCTGTTTGTTACGCCTACAACCATCATTTCGTACCGACGCAGAAATAGAATGCGCGACACGACTGTTCAGATGGTAGAAATAATACCATTTTTTCTCGCCGCGATAGCGATTAAGATATTACGAGTGAAGGAGCACCGAGAGCAACTTCATTTCCGCGTCGCAAGTCCCTGATTTACTGCGCACAGCCCGCGAAATAGCCAACCGTTGTATGTACACTCGCGCTAATGATGCTCCGCATCAGGAGCGTGCTTGGTTAACAACCGTGTTCCGCGTGCGCGATTCCGTTTGTAATCGCGCTGATTCAGAAACAGTGCCAAAACGCTTCGACGATATTACGAGGACAACGCGCAAATTGCTTCGATTACGTTATACGGGCTCGTTATCAGCGTTAACGACAGAGCACGACTTCCTCCGTCGGATTCTTCTGATCTGGCCACTCATTATTTATGATCCCCGCGCACTTTTCCTACTTGCGCGCCTTAATTTCGCTGAAACATTCGCAATTACTTTAACCCCTTACACTATAATAACGAGACAGACTCGTCACACAGATTTCGTGCAAGATCTACTAAATATGAATACTATTAATTCCTTTTAAGTCGAAGTAAGATTGCATTCTTCTGTTATCGAAGTCTAGAAACGAAATTAGATAAAGACAATACAAGAAACAAAAATAGCCTGGTCCTATTAGGGAAATTATTAATGACGAATAAGTACTAATCAATGCAAGGGGTTAAGCAACTTGGTCAAACGGTCATCCGATGAGCTCTGTAGTAGGATTTGTTTACCTTTGCATAGGTAGTCACGAAATTCAGAATTTGCGCGCATCGAAGATATCAATTTTCAAAAAGAAAATTTGAAGCGGGGAAGTTTGTTCTGTGTATCCTATCGTTGTATCCTCGAGTACAGGATAAACAACCGTTCCACAATTTAACTGAATATCCGCTTCACGTGGATTTGATTTACGCGAATAAAAGTCGTATAAATTTCCTAAAAAAACGTTTATTTTTTTAGTTTATATTCCCTCTGTATCGAAATGATTAATTGCAGCAAAATAACATGTTAGAACAAGTGTAAAATATTATTCTTTAAAATGGAACAATCGTTTCGATACGGAGGGTAGAGTATAAACTAAAACAGTACAAATTTCGTCTAAAACTATCATTTTTAGAACTTATAGGAAATTATATACTCTTAAATAAATTAAATACTCGCATAAATAGGTGCTGCGTAAAACGAGAGACAGGTGTACTTTCAAAATATTATTATGACGAATTTCGTACTCGTATCTAATAGAGTAGTTTTATTGAGACATTGGAAAGTATACTCTATAAAAAGAAAGATTGCCAATCTTCTTAGAATCGTATCATCGTCTGAACTAGCAAGAGTTCTAATCATGACAGAGACATAACAATGCATCATGGAGAAACACTATAAAGGTTATAATTATCGTTCAAAATTGATCGTGAAGGCGTATACTCGATAACAGCAAGAAAAGAATTGCATTCATCGAAGAGTTGCAGCATGACGGCAAAGTTTCGGTGCACCGTAAAAATAACCGCGAGTTTCTCATTGGTCGGTGACTGAATCGACCGGCAGAGCATCCGAAACTTTCTTTCCTTCGTTTACCTGAATTTCCCGGATTAAAGTGTGAGACGAGGTTAGCCACGGGAGATTGGCTCTGACGGAATTCGAGCAGCGGCTCGGCCAGGATCGAAACGAGTCGGCTCGTTTCCCTAGAATCCCATCGAGGCGAATCGATTCCTCTCGCATTGTCTCTGCTCCGACGGAATTCCTTCCTTCGAGCGCAAAGCGAAGGATCCCGCTAGAAGCCCGCCACTTCGTGCTTCACCGTTTTCTATTTCCGCGGCCCGGCTTTTGTTTGTCAATTAAGGTTTATTCGGAAACGCTCCGTGGCTTTCGAAGCACGCCATACACCGTGGATGCCCAAATCGGTCGCCTTGATTCACGAAGACGCGAGAAAATCACCTGCTATCTAATTTCCAGCGGCCGTATGACAATTTCGAATAAACTCGAACGTCCTGCGTCAACCTTTGCAACGAGCTGCACTTGTGCGAATTTAATTAAACGTTTCGGTATCAAATGCAGGGGAACAGAACAATATATCATATCTAAAAATGACGCATCGATTTACTCGGTGTTTCCAGTGTCAACAAAACGTTTACCAGCTACGTGGAGATTAATCATCTCCAGTGGATACTGAATCAATTTTGACGTGTTGTGAATGATGATGCTCTAAGACAGTGATGAGCAACCCACGGTCTACGGACCGCATGCGGTCCATCCGCTGTTTACCTGCGGCCTGCGACGCTTCCGTTCGAATACAATTGACGATCTGCCCTAATCGGGTATTAGGATTTTAATTTTGGCCCACTTTAGATAAAAGGTTGTTCATCGCAGCTCTAACAAGGAGATGTCCTCAGGCCAGACGCTGACTTTTTGATGAGATTTCGCATACCGAAAGAGTATGTAAAATTGAATCTAATGATATTCGGTTTTAAGTGCAGACAACTTATAGTTTATGAGATATATAATGTCGAAAAGATCCAAAGAGCTAAATTTGCACCGCGTTCAGGTATGCCAGGGAAGTGTTCACAAATGGCACGGGAATAATAGAGAGGGAACTCTAGGAATGGCAATGAGTGAGCCTTCCCATAGGTTCTTCTCCATCACTCCACCACTTGTGAGCACTTCTCTGAGATTCCTGTCTGTCCCCCTGCCATAATTCGAAACCCAGCTTACCTTTCTGGCTTCGTCACTAACGAGTTTAACATTAAATATCTCAAAAACTATAAACCGCCCGTATCCTAGAATAAGATATAATTAGATTCGTTAAACAAGTAACGCGTCAAATTGCTGAAGTCGATTTCTGAATATCAAACTGAAAGCAATGCTAGGATGTCAGGACGCATTACGATTATTAGAGATCAGCACGTTTCGAAACGAATTGTCCGGAGTTAGAAAAGACGGGAGACACAGGTGAATGGACTGATTTTATGCATTTCTAACAAAAACAGTTCTGAAATTCGAGTGAAATTCCAAACAGTACAGAAATTCAAAGAATTTAAGAGTTTCTGTTACTAATAACTCGCTAAAATTTTTAAATAGAGGACGCAAATTCTATCATGTTCCTATCTGTTGCAATTTATGAAGATAATTTATATTTTGCACAAGGATCCGTAGTCTTATGAATACTGGAAATGGAACTTAACCCCCATACGTGCCTCAGAATAAAAATTCACCTAGTTTCTTTGCAGATACTGTAAAATGATACAATTTTTCCTGTTTTGGTTCACAAATGTAAATGTAAATGTCTTGTAAGACAGTTGGTTTAAAGTTTAAACATTTAATGAATCAGACAAGAATGGTTGAAATATTCTCTTAGGATTTTTTGTGCACCTGTTTCCGATGAAACTTTTACTTGGTTCCCGTTTCAACAATTTTTATGTTGAATGATCTGCAATGCTTCCTGCAGAATGATCGATTAAAAATGAAATTGCTTGTAAGTGCAACTTAATTTCACCAACGATTACCTATCACTGAGCACGTGTTCCCATGAAAACATGACGATCACGAGAGCGCATCCTTTCACGATCGAAAGTCGAGGCGATCGACCGGATCACCGGTGTTACCTCGTGAATATTAAACGCCGGAAGTGGCACGGTTAATTTAACATACGCGTTTATCCGCGATGGGGGAAAACAAAATCCGGGCGTACGTGTCTCCTCGTTACAATTCCCAGTGGGCGACGAGTAGGGAGGGAAAGGGATGACCCACGCAATTTCGTGGAATCTTTTCTCCCTCTATCCGTGATCCCCTTTCCCCGTCCTTTTGATTCGTACCGTCGCGGAATTCTTAAGAAGCCCTCGCTCGATAGATCCGCACAGCAATTCGTGAGCCGTGACCTTTTACGTGCAGCGTCCCAGAAGATTTAACTTCGAAACGGGGAATCTCGATAATCCCTACGTTTGCTCCTGATCAAGATGCATTCTTTCGTCGCGTTCGGATTTATTACTTCCTATTGATACACGGCCGCGGGGAACGTAATCAATTACATTAATCTACCCTCGGAAGGAAAATTATGAGCTCCACTCCTCCATATATCGGGTCATCCAATCACTTCGTAAAACTGGTCGTCCATCATAAGTAGATTACAGATGTTTATGCAAATACATGTATTTTTAGAAAATAGGTAAACCAATGAGACTTGGACAGAAAATGTCATGGTGATTCCAAAAAAATGTTTTACATATTTGTGTTCAAGAACATATGTTATATATTATTAGACTGAGTGAATGACATTTTCAAAAGTAGACCAAATTACTCGAATTTTTTGAAATACTAAACTGACTAGTTTACAGACAATTAATAGAAAAGATTTTACAAGGATTGAAATTGGTTGGTGTGACAAATAAACTTATTTATTTTTTAACTTATTTATTTATTACCGTATTTTTACTCATTATGTAGCAAATTAGCCAGTGTAACATCTCAAAAGAATTTTGATCCAAATCTTAAAAATTTATTATTATTATTATATTAGTTATTATATACATTTAAATCTTGATAAGGAGATTACTGTATATTATACATTGTGAACATGTATAGTATCATAAACTCGATACGTAAAAGCAGCTTAGTGATAAATTGGTACACATACTTGCAGTGGATTCAGAAAATGAAAGAAAAAGCTGAAGTTTCAAGAGTCGTATAAAAGTTTCTATATTTAATTTCGAAATGAATTACATTGCATTAGTGATCAATACCTCGAGTCTCGTAAGCGACATCGTAGATCACCTGTGACGTTATTGAGACTCGTGAAGTCATAAGCTATTTTAATAAATTAGTGGCGCTTATTTAACGCAAAATCCTACAACAGATTGCCAGCGCAGACTAAACCGTAATTCAAAACTAGGCAAAACAATACTCCGGATTCTTTGGTGCATTTTCCAGTGAATTTCATATCGCAAATTCTGTGACCTACAAACGACAGTGAAACTACTAACTACAAAACAATCTACTAACATCAATTAAACTGAAGCACAACTAGGTGAAATGTCAGCCAATAATAATAAATCCTTGCAACAATTTCCACGGGTTAATTTCTCGCCAAAAACTGCAACCCGCCGGTCAACTGATTGAAATACCGGCTTCCCTTCAAGCATACACCTTCAGCAGATGTAGCATAATCGCGTGCCCGGCAAAAAGCTCGCCGGCGACGATTCTTTTTCCAGGATCCGTTACAGAAGGAATCTCTTTCCCTCTCGGGTGTCCTGTCTCGCTGCCCCAATTGTTCGACAGGGAAAAAAAGATTCCGTAAGCCGTGACTGGGGCACGTAAGAAGCGCGGGAGGATCTGGGCGAGTCGGTATTTCAAAGTAAAGCCCCTCCCAACGGGCAGGAACGACGATATAACAGCGACTAGGAGCACGGATGGTCGAGCTGCGCGTTGTAGCAGCAACACTGGCAACACAGTGGTAGCAGCTCTCCCAAGTACTTCAGTAAACGTACGATACAGCCGGAAAAGCCTTGTCCTCCGTTTCGCCCGTGTCCCTGGGAACACCGACAGGCCTCGAAAGCTCTTCACGCCGCTCGTGCGTGTGAATGCACGCGAAGTGAACACACGAGAGACACACACGGGCTCTGGGCATCCATCGGTCCCGTCGTCGCCGCCGTCGTCGCCGCCGCGTTTGTACAGCCACGCTTGTCATTTCCATTTTGGCGCGTCGCTTAACAATAGGATTACCCCTCTCGGCGCACCCTCTGCACCGTTCTCTTCGTCCGCCTCTCAGCACGTATCTGTTTTGCTTACTCGACTCGCGGTGAAAAGGTGTTCATCTATCCGATGCCGCTTCGCGCCGCGCCGCGCCACGCCACGCCGCCGGAACTGAAACTGAACGGACCGGTCCAATGGGGGACCCGGTGAAAAATTATGTTCCACGGAGCGCACCGGAATGAAGACGAATCGTTTCCCGGCCAGGTTGATCGATTATGGTAAAACGCGAGCTCCGACTGTCTACCACGAAATTATTTAAGACCGGACGCCTGTCATTTTCTCGAGAAACGAATAGCCGCGATAAATGAGGCTCTCTATTATACAGGCTACCAGACGTCGAGGAATCGATGGTGCTTTGTGAATTCGGGAGGGATCGGCAGGCCTGAGCGCGTGAACTACAGAAAACTCATCCAGATCCATGCCGTTTTGTTTGCAACAAACGTGCGTTTGACATCGACCAAATGTGTTCTGGTTTCCAGTTTTCCGTATCCTGTGCGCGCTCTAGTATCTTCTTAGACAACCAACAAGACCATGCTTCACTTTGGAACAATAAAGACATTTCTGTCGCTTGAGCATAGAAATTAAGCTTGAAATTATGAAGCAGTTCTTCGCGACTCCATTCAAAGTATGGTAGAACGTAACAGTAGTAGAAGCAAACGTGTATAGTCATTTATGTGGTGTATGAACAGTCTACAGGCTTCAAGTTCTGTTTTCGGTCTGTTTGTATTGCCTAACACAGCATTTATTGAACAGTGTATACGAATTAATACAATTGATAGATAAACAGTTTAAGGAAATAATCTACTCCACAAGATAACAGTGACTATGTTTCTTCTACACAATTGGTCAAGGATATTAACGCCAATCTAAGTAAAAATGAAATTAATCAGTTAGCTGTCTTTGACGAGTATATTCATCATGTAGAAATGACACCATTTTGTGCTATGACGAGTACCCTCGTTAAAAACAGCTAACTGGTTAAAGGAATTCTCTCTCTCCACTTATGGCTACCCTCATTTTCGGCAATTCTATGATTATTAAATTACTTTTAATAAACATATTCTATATTTTCTTTTTCCCACGCATTACATATTTTAGGAGGAATCCAAACTAAATATACGACGTCCACTGAACAAAGTAATTAGCTGCGCAGTTTCAGACTGATGAATATATAGTGTATGCGCCGCCGTCTGCTGAGTGTTCAAGATCGAAGGCGGCAGATCATTGCAGTTAAATTGAATTTCGATGAGGGGCCGGTTCCGGCTTGTCCAGATCGAGATATTTACGTTGATCCAAGCGTCACCGGCGGATTAGTATGCGAGTAGTTGCACGGATGTGCTATAGGAAGCTGTATCCAGCTTTAGAAGCTCGCGGCAAATGAATTGGTCGGAAATCTGGTTATATTAAACGGGTCCTCACGCATGCACACACGGTGGGTTCATTTCATTATCCAGTTAGATTTGACGAGAATCGATTATGAGGCTGTCTTTCAGGTTAAACGAGTTTCGGGCTGACAAAAGTGTTTAATTTAATCACGCCGTGTTAATCGGCTCGCGCCATTCGAACTCTGCATGAATGATCGTGATTGATTAGACGTGAATAACTAATTTTCCCGTCACAATTATATGCAATCACACAGTCCGTGCTTGGAATACGTCACCCGCCATTTAGTTATCCGAAAAGAAATTTTTTCAGAAATACGTTGATTTGTTCTCTCACCCCTCGAATTCGACGATATTATATAGGATGTCCCAAAAGTCACCGCCTCGGCTGTCTCGCGCCAATCAAGCTCGTCTCTCATTGGTCAGTGTCTTTCGTTAATAACTTGTAAACAAAACCGTGGATTTCATTTTCGCTATCGAAAAAGTTACTGCAAAAGACCTCAGGAATTATTTATTTCCCGATTGCTAGTGACTTTTGGGACATCTTGTATATTAAAATTAATAGCAGCTTTCACCTGCAGAATGAGTTTCAGTATCTACAGGAAGTGCAACCATTTGGTCATGATCAGATGCGAAATAGTACTTCTTCGAACTCATTTCTCTAAAAATAGAAATGCAAAATGAAAAATGAAAAAAATTTGATTAATTTCCTTAGGTTCATACTACCTGCTTATCCGACAATGTGTATATATGTTGTAAATATTTCTACTTTAAAATAGTTCAAAAGTGACCTAAATGCTGCTTAGTTTTTATAAATCCTCGCATATCCCAGCACTGCATTCCTCGCATTTGAATCCGTCGCACAGATTTGATACGAGCTAACAAATACAGCTACGCTAATCCACACTAATCCGAGAGCTGCTATGTTTTCTGAAGAACATGCGAGCGCCGGAGAGAGGCTCCGCGTTCGAAGATTGTTTAAGAGGCTGCTTCGGATGACAGGGAAGCTAGGCGAGTATTCAGAACTTAAGAGACCGTAATTACACGGTCTAAAGTACGATATTTACGAGCGCGAGGGAGGAATAGGGCGGATGTACGTACGCGGATGTACGCGGCCGGAAATCTCCTGACGCGGGATCGCCGCGTAAAAACGCGCTGTGCCGTCTGCCACTGGTGCACGCGGTAAATTAGCAGCTCGTCCAAAGATACAACGAATAAAAAGCCGTGGAAAAACGGAACGTACAAGGGTCCGGGTGAAGAGGAGGCGACGGAACGACCACGGAGATAGATGGAAGGGGTTGCGTGATAATAAAAAGTCGTGTAAAAGTTGAACTCGTGTTCTCCTCGTTATCGCGGATCCCCGCTGGAGCCGGATAACGAAAAGTTTCTTTAAAAAACGACCGGCCGGCAGACCGGAGTCCGTCGTTGCCGAGGATATCGCCCGGTGTCATGTCGTTGTCAGCGGAAAGTCTTAATGGCAGCGCTCCACAATGCCAGACTATTAGCCCTTGACTCGCCGCTTTTCGTTCTTTACGGCCGGTAATATAACGTGCAGCGGAAAACTCGATGGGGATTACTGCGAAAGTCGTTCGACGGCTGCACCTGTTTCCGTTCGATAAAGCATAGCGAATGTTGTTGTTCGATTTGTAAGAAAATTGTGTAATCGGTTTAATCAAACAATAAAACTCCACTTAGTTTATATAGAAAAATTACGGATAGCGGAGCACGGCAAACTCGAAGCGAAATTACGAAACAGGTGCAGACAGAAACTGTGAAAACATCCCAGCGCATTCCCGGCAATTTTTAAGCAAATATAGAAGAGGTTTCTTATTATTCCTTTATATATATAACCGACTTTTAATTTTGTTATTAGAATACTTAGATTTTTTACTAAAGAATATTAGTGTCCCTATACAAACGTCCATTGTATTGTTCCAATAGTAGAACAGTGACTTCAATACACTACCAGATTAAATCTTTATTGATTCGTATAGTATATAATGTTAGTATATAGTGTTAATGTAGTATAAAGTGTTGTATATAGATTCCTTTAGTTCGATTTATTTACATGTGCAACGTGATTGGATAATAAGCAATGCAAATAAATAAGGTTCTACCGTGTTCGTAGAATGTCTCTACTTACCATCATTCAACTATTTACAAAAAAGAATTGCACTAAAATTATTTGTTACTATTGCCCGGTAGAACATTTTTTTAATTTTAGCAGTCGCTGCGTTTTCAGCAAGGGATCCCTAATTACCGCGAGCTCGTTCGTCGACGGCGAAACGAAAGGAACGGCGCGCGATTTCGGGGTCGCGCGAAAGCGGTCGAAGTTTCCACGCATGTATCGCATTGTCAGCTGCTGCAAGAGAGTCCGCACGAGGGCTGCGTGAAAGCTGGCCGTATCCACAGACGTTTTTCGACCAGGTGTACACAGACCGCGCCAACAACAGCTCCACGGACGTGTTTACCGCGCGTTATGGATGTGACACACATCACGTAACTTTCTACGGTTTTTATCGCTTGCAGCCTAGCGGAGTCCTGCTCGCGCGGTGAAAACGGCTGATTTCCAGTAGGCGAGCGTCGCGACTCGTCATCATGTCGGGAGGATATTTATTGTCCCATGGTAGGCCGCTGGGAAACTTGGCGTATCGGGACGAAACTTTTCTCGTCGTCACACGCCTCCAGCCTGGTCGCTCAAATTTCCGGTACACGTATTTTTGCCGGCCCTTTTTCCGAGGAGATGATAGTCCCACGCTGTTCGTGCTCCTCGGGGAAACATGACGACTCAAAACCCTTTGAACCATCCCGTTTTCATATCTCGCTGAATAATCATGCAAACTCTGTGAACCAGCCGGGAAACCGGCACGGTAATAGGCGCGGGCCCGCTGGTAAGTAAGAACTCTGGTACCCATTACGTGTTGTTAAATGGCAAAACGTTTTTCTGGTTCCATGATGTGTCTTTTCAGACGATGAGAACGCGCGTGACGTTATTTAATATGCCGGGCACGGATGAGCACATCGTGCCGTTATCGCACAGAAATAAATAACGAGACAATTGTCCAGTCGGAATATTTCGACGATCGTTCGGTCCAAATTTCGACCCTCGCTTTGCATTTCGTTTCATTGTGATAAGATCATCCGCTGCGGAAATATAGGAGTTTGAAGTAGACCTTGTACGCTTCACTTTGCAGATTTTATGGAACTTCGAATGGAGACAGTAGCACTCGCTTTAGTACAATTTAGAATATGCATAGTGGAAATGCCTAGTTTAAACATACAACATATTTTTATAAAATTAAAATACAATATTATGTCATACAGAGAAATATTTATTATACTTACAATAATATATATCCAGTGTTTATATTTCGGATCATTATGAAGAATAAAAGCTTCTCAAGGCGATAATAAAAAATAAAAATTCCCTTGGTCATCACTTTCTTTTTTCTTTTTACAACAAGCAACTTTAATCTCTCTTGGGATTATTTTGCATTACATGGTATGTACAAAAAGTTATGAAGAATCTGCAACGTTTTAAGCAAAATTTGCAGATTTGTAGGAACGAGTGGACAGCGTTACAAACTTCTACCGTGGGCTTACATAATGCAACGCTGTGTGGCGATAGAAGAAAGTAGTTCATTTCATGTAATCTTCTGATGGGGGTAGTTCACTAATAATAGTTTTACTCAAGTCCTTCAGACATCTTTTGTACTTCGATTCACACGAAAGATGCTTCCATTACCGAAATACCCCCAGTCCAGCGATAAGATTCGCGCGACACGTGTCGTTTACCGTGGAAGAGCAAAGGCTGGTCACAGTGACCAAGTCAGCCAAGGTAAGTACTACAAGGTAGAACGGCTGCATTCGCCTAGAACGAGATGTAGTCCCGACCTGAATAATTCGCGTCACGTTCCCGTTATTTCAAAGGAGCTCCTGTTCCGGTAATACGCGAGCCTTTCGATACTGACGCTCTTGTTATACCTTTGCGCACGTTCCGCTATGCGGAGCATGTACCTATAATGAGTGATTATTTTTCGCCAAGAGATTTTTAACGAGACAACGGCACACAGCCATATTTTCCTTGTGCCCCTCCTGGGGCAACATCTTCGTACCTTGCAGCCTGCTGAACAAAAACATGTCGCCATTTGCACTGCTTTCTAGGAAAACAACATTGCACGAAGCCCGTTTATAATCACAGCAAATATTTGTCTTCGTATAGCGGCCATGCGAGCGTTCGCCGAAGAACACACATGCACACCGTCACGGAATTTATTCCCCGTCCCTTTCCGCTGCTTGCTTAATCGTGCCCGACCGATAACTAATCCTGTAATAAATGATTCACCTCGATCGTACTGCGACGAGGATCTTCCGAGAGCTTTCACGCGCCACGCCATTCTTACGCGAACCCGTAACACCCGTAATTCACGATATCATTGAACGCCAAGCCTCCTCGTAGCACGGTAAAAAATCATGTTCGATCGGCCAATATAGAACACCTAATATAGGAACCGCCGCGAAAAGTCGATACTGGAAAGTCGGCAGGCTCTTCTTATATTCGTCGACGTAGTCTCCCACCAGTGGTACGTTATCAGGAGATTTGCTTACATTGGTTTTGCATTACCTGTTTCCTATACCTCGTAAAGGCGGGATATGGAAGCGGAATCTGGATCGTCTGCAACGATGTCGGAACGCCGTGCAGATTTAACAAAGACGATCGCCGACTTTTTGTAAACTTCACGGATTATGTCACCGGCAGGAAAGAAATGGTCCTCTCAAGCAAGACCAAACTCCCATGACTAGCGTTCGGTGGCGGAATCCGCTCGGCTACCCATTTTACGACTCTTCGAACCAGATATTCTACCGGGACTTCAAAATTTTCCTCTTGTAATCATTAGTCAGCGGTTCTTCTCCTTCCCGTTAGAAATATTACCGTATTTTAACGTAGACGCATGTTTCGCTCAATATTTTTCAATAATTTTCTGTGCTGAATTTCACGCAATCAAAACAACAGGGACAGGTTGTAATTGAAAAGTTTATTTTCAAGAATGCTCTTTTTAAACGAGAAATTTTTTGAGTGACATAATATTTGTGGACCTAATTAACACTTTACCGACCGATCATTCGGCCGTAAATATTTAGCTGAATGTTAAATTTTCGTTTCTGTTTTGATTTCGTTTATTTTATTAATCGCGAAAGGTACTTAATATTTAAAAAATTATATAATAATATTGAAACTTGAGGTAGTACAATCTAACACATTTATCTCAATAATAGATAACAAATTATTGGTTACCATGACAACCGATTCACAGGTTACCGATCGGGGGAAAAAGCCGATTTATAGGCTACCGGTAGGTAAAGTGTTAACATATTAAGGAATAAAAAGTGACCAT
>CM052162.1:2358004-2382970 GCA_028455555.1 Augochlorella aurata
AGCAATAATTAGCTGAAGTCGAAAAATTCGATTCCATGTCGGATGAGCCATATAACTTATTTGAAGTCAATCATTTGAAGTATTGCTTCAGCGTTATTTTTCGAACAATCTCCGGACCGTATCGGTTGAAATTTTATTGGTTCTCGAAAATGCAAATATACATTAGCCTCCGCAGCGTTTATATGCCGCGCTTCGAGTAATCGGTGCTCGATTTTATGAATTCGTGTTTGAACTTTGAAACATGATTCCGCTGGAAATGGATTTCGCGCAAACGACTCTGCTTTGAGCATTCGACTTTCTCGATAAACGACCGGCTCCTATCGATGTCACGATTCGCGAGACAGTCTGTATTACAGCCAGACGATTTCACCGGTGCGAACGACTCATCGTTTTGCTCGCAAGCATCATCGTCGCGAAGAAGTGACTACAAATTGTGTGTTCGTTTCTCCAGAATGTAAAACTCTCGTATTGATTATTCCTTTATACTCGACTCGATCCGACGGTCATCGAGCGCGGAGTAATTTGGTGAGCAAACACGTAACGCGCGGCGGTAAAAAAAAATCGGGGTTGCCTGGGTTTGCGAACGCGGTCGATCGCCAGGAATGAAAAATATTTTTCGTTCAAACAGTAATATATTTCCTCTGGTCAACCGCGGCAGCCTGTCACTCCTGCCGGGTCTTCTGAAATACAGTGGAGGCCCTTCAGGCGACCGAGGGTGAAAAAATACTATGGAATCGGACTGGTCGGGCGTCGTTGAATTGATAAAATTGTTATCAGCCGGCGGCCGGACAGATCGCAGCTCCAAATAAAATGATAATCGACGAACGCATTACCCGTGGCTGACCCGCGGACGGAGAAGAAACAGGTTTCGTTTCGCTTGGCTTTCTTGCGGTGCTGATTGCGCCGCGCGATCCAACCGCCCCAGAGAATTACGCGTTTCTTACAGGGATCGCCCTTTTTCCCGCCCGTTCCGAGCTTTTTCAGCTAACTTCCCTCCGAGAGAGTTTCGCCGCGGTAACATCTTTTCCACTCCCGCTGCCGCATTTATGAAGCGCCATTAGTTATCGGCGAGTGACGCGACCGTCTTTGCGCGACGCCGAGAGACTCGAACTGTTATAGATGTCTCGTCGGCCCTCAGACGAGAACCGATTAATTTGGTACGATCCCGTTTGTCCAGAGTGACGACAGTTCACGTTACAGGATCAGTCCAAACATTCCTCTCTGAGCAACTATTCTCTGTGACTAATCGCAGCGACAGGAAACCCGTGCGATCGTCTGACACACGGTCCGACGTTCCGGAATCAGATTCGATTACAGACTAAGTGGTCTGTGTAGATTCTCTTTAGGACCGCACAAATTATACTGAGACACGAGTTAGTCGCCTGGCTTTACAGACCTCTATCGAAAGAGGAATAAATTAATATTTTCAACACGAACTATGTGTTGGATTGTTTCAATGCGAACTTCAAAAAGAGGATACTGATTCCATTGAAACCAGGTCATCTCATCATCTTACTAATTGCAAACATCTTAAGGTACGTATCAAATAAAAGAAAACATTTTTGTGTTCCCATTTTTAATGTTTTTACTAAGTTTATCCATGATTTCGTACATATATGTACATAAGTATAGTGTTATACATTGTGATTAACATTAATGTATTCATTCTATAATTAACATTAATCTATTCATTCTATAATTAACATTAATCTATTCATTCTATAATTAACATTATTGTATTCATTCTAGGATGCATTCATTGAATTCGTTGTAAATTAGTTCGTTGTATGCATTAATTGAGTTGAACATGAATTCATTCATGGTACGCATTCATTCGTGTGTTGCGAGAATCTAGCTATTCATCTATTTTTCGCGGTCTGTCAGTTCGTGGTGCCATTTTTAAACACTTTTGCTATGTTTTTCTTGCCTTCCTCAAACATTTGAACTATTTTCAGTTTTTCAGTTTCTGTTAAATGTTGTCCTCTTGTTGTTGTTTCTTGACTTTTGTTACGCAATTTTTGTCTTATTTCTTCGATTCAATTTAATTGTGGTCCTTGCACAAGCATGTTCAGAAAAAAATCATTATTTATTGATGTATGTAACGTAATGCTATTTTTAGTTTCAAGCTATGTATCTTAGAAGAGAGAGAATATACCGAAATTACCAAACGATTACGTTGCGTCTTAACTTTTGTCGGTAAGTGTACGTTTCTGTATCTGTATTACATCTACGATACTGTATCTATACAATCTATATACCTGATCCTGTATCTGCTTCCTGCTATGCGATCTTGTGCAGTAGCCTACAGACCAGGCGCTGCCGCTTTGGAGATTTTTCTCAAGTATATTTTCTTTTTCGTTCCATTCTCTCCGACCCAGATGCGGTTGACCAATCTGCGCTATAATTGGCTGTATGAAGCTAGCGAAAAAGTCGGGTTTACCCGGAGAATAGAGTGGATGTGTCCTCTCAAAGGCCCAAGTTTATCCGCCGCCGTTCCGGTTAGGGTGTCCGGTCAGACGGCGATCGATCGCCTAATCCGTAGTTTCACGGAACGAGCGATGCACGTCGCGTTGCATCTTGGTCGATCGCCGAGCTCCGTGATCGTGGGGGAGGAAAGTGCAGGTTTTCGTACGGTGCTGCGACGCGCTTCCGCATCTATAAATCCTTCCCCGTCCTGAGGATCGCGTTTTCTCGAGCGACCGAGTGCCTTCCCGAAGCGTTATTGCAACTCGACGTCGACAAGAAATATCCTATCGACTGGGGAACTTGTGCATAGCTTAGAAGACCGGGAGAAGCTCCAGAAACGCGTTCGAGACACAATGATTTCGGGGAATTATAAAAATACATTTCCAATACATTGCACTATTTATGCTTCTGTCCTAAAGCTGTGACGCTTCGCAAAAGCTGTTCAATATATACTGAATCAGACGTTCTTACCAGAGATATGAATGGCGTGAGGAACAATTGCGACATGCTGATTCGAAGTTTAAATTCGGGCTCGAAAAGAAATTATAAAAACATTGCGAAGCCGGGGGAACGTTGGATGAATCGTATTATCTCTGACAGTATTCGATTAAGATCGTTGACATAATTATTTTATTCCGTTTTCACGAATAATGAAATCTCATGATTTAACGAATATCACAGATCGTCCAACAATGAACACTAAATTGTACGAAAAGTAAAGAGACGGAACCGTAGTTGAGGCAACTGCATTTTCCCCACAGAAACGCCACTTGGACCTCTTAAAAGATTACGCGGAAGTATAAGCGGGAAGAAGCGAACGTGTAGCGGATTAGTCGCAGTTTCAGCCGGGTAGTCGGCGAAATTTTTGGCATATAATTAACAATGGACGTTTAAAGACACTGGGTATCGCGCGAAGTTGCCGGTGGATTTTCCGGGTGCGCGTCGGAATAATTTTCTTTCATCCTCCCGCGCGCTTTATTTGCGAAAACCGGCGAAATTACAATGCCGACTTCGCGCGGAAATTTTTCAACAGATACACACGGTCTCGCGGGCTCGCGCACGCGTGAGATTAGTTCGGTCGCATCCCCTATATACATATTTACATTTATTATGTAAAACGCAACGCCGGGAAAGCTCGTTCCGTAGAAAATAAGGTCCCCGGGTCACTGTATCTTCCCTGAACCTGTAAATTCACTTGGCCGTGGTAGACGTTTCGTTCTGTCACGCTTTGTAACCCCGGCTCGTGTATTTTTCAGCATCGCTGCCTTAATTTTAAAATAAATTTACTTGTCCGGCCGACGTGCTGTCGCGTTTTGAACGCCGGACTTTTTCTGATCTTTCGCGGCTCGACCGTAACCGGAAAGTCGAGCTTGCGCTGCGGAAAAATGATTGCGTATTTTCCCGACGTATTAAATAGCGTGGCAAACAATCCGGCCGGAATATTTGTTGGACGAAAATAGCCGAGCGAGCTTTCCGAGTTCCTTAAAATAATAGATTCCCTCTCCTACGCTTTTTTCTTTATCTCTTCATTTTGTTTGCCCAATGCAAATTTAAAATATATTTCCCTCTATAAATGATTTTTTATTTCGCACGACATTTTTTATGGTATTTTTCTGTGCTTACGGGAAAACGCAATATCCTATTTATTATTACTTCGGTATACCTCTATTGTTTTCGGTCTAAAAAAAATAACAAAATAGTTCTGAGACACTAATTAAACTTTCTACTTTAATATACAATCGCTTCTGGAGCTAACCGTTTAGAGAATTAATTAAAGCATGCTTTTTTGGGAGATACCGACCTCGCGAACAGCCTGGGTCGCAAGCGTAACTTCAACTGCTCCCTGTACTGCAACAAACTGACTAGCACCAAAGTCCCGACCTCTGCAAAAACCCAATACTACTTACCGTTATTAGGGAGCGGAGCCAGAGTCACCTTCCCTACGAAAAAATTCAGAAAGCTAAATATCCCTTGAGACATAAATGATCCCAGGTTGCCGACGAAGAGTCGTTTACAGAAGTTGACCGGCCAACAACGGCGCTCCTCTCCAATTAAACAAAAAATTGGATCTCCAGCGTAGTTTTCAACCGGTCCTTTAAATCGATTCGCTAGAGAGCAGCGCGCAATTTTCCAGGAGAATATTCGAAACGTATCCGAATCAGTGGTCAAAATCGGCCTTTGAGTGCGAATAGGCTGAATCCCGTCAATGGTAATGGCGATAAAAGTTCCCCGGCGAGACCCAATTCGTTCGATCAAACGCTGTGGCAACAGTCGCGCGCTACATGCCTCTCGTTTCAATAATTCAAAGGGCCTTTGACGGCTGTCATCGCGCGAGCTACCCACCCCCGCGTTTATTTAGCCGGGCACGTAAAGCGCACCGGCTTGGTTTACACGGAAACAATGCGGTTTACGGGAGGGGCATTACCGAAATGGTCAATGAAATGCGCGAAATTTACTGCGAGTCATATATACGGTTAATCGAAACAAAAACATATTCTTCCCGGTGGGACACAAAAGGCCAAGGGGAGTCGTACACACCACGGCACGGCGGATCCAAACAGCGAAACAGCCCCACTGCCACCGCGTCCACTGTCGAAACGATAACAAAATTCTGTTTTCGTCTGGTCTCAGGGTGTCACCTACCTTCCGACCGCGGTGTCGCGTCGGCGAACTTCTGACGAGATCAAACGGTGCCGAGAAAACCCACTGATAAGTATTCCGATTAACAAAAGTTTCCCCCAGAATTTTCCTCATCAAAAAGTTCCCTGCTCTGCGGGCTATGAAAAAATAGACGACAGTTTGCCGAGCCCCGGCGAGAATTAGTCGTCTTTTTCCTTCTCTCCGGACCGGGGACAAACGTCGCCTTAACCCCTTGCAGTCTAATGATGTCTCCGAGACATCGGATATCAAACTTAACCGTTCTTAACTTTTCATCGTGGATGTGTGAGTCTGATAAGTGAATTGTGAATCTTTATGGAGAATCGAAATTTGTGAGCTAACATTAAGAATTCGCGATATATAATTACGAGGAAAAGAAAATATATTAACATATACTACATATATAATAAACGAAAAACGCGGGAAGAATCAGCTACTTATAAAAGTTAAAAATTCAAATTGCTGCTATAGAATAATATTCAGTCAGCCAGTGCATAAGTTTATCTGAAATTATTCATGGTTTTTATTTGTTTGTTTTATTCTGATCTGTCCTCAAAATATTCTAAACTTCTCAAAATGTGAGAATATGTTTTTGTTTTCACTAAAATTACAATTTAAGTAGCCAATGGTTACTACTTTTTACGCATGACGAGTATACTCGTTATGACACAAAATACTGTCACTTCTCCGTGACGAGTATATTCGTCAAACGCAGCTAACTGGTTAAAGTTTTAAGAGCTATCCCACGTTTCAACGTATAAGTTTGTAATTAAATAGTAAAGCAAGGTCACACGGCAGACCTAATTAGCGAAGCGTCATCGACAGAATCAGCAGGACAGAAGAAGCAAAGACGTAAAGAGCGGTCACTCTTCCGGTTCCATGGCTCTCGTCGAGCGAGATTCGATCTTAAGAAGAAAGCGACTGGGAGTATATCCCGGTATTGCAACTTGTCGATAAGAAGAAATATTCTCCGGTACGGTGTGCACGATCGAATGAGAAGAATGGAGGCTCGCGAGCCGGTTGAATCAGGCGACAGAAACGCTGGAGGAGGAAGATGATACGTGGAAACCACCACGTACGATCGTATCCTTCCCCCGGATCTCCTCCACCTCCGGGCCCGCGTTATATATTCCAATTCGATAGACACGTTTTTCCAATGTCTGATAGGAAAATGGCTGACTCTATCGATAGCCCGGTTTCGGATTACCCGTTCGCCGGGATAACGACGACGCGCCGTGGGGAACGGGGACAAGATAGAGAGGGGAATCCGAGCGGGGGGATAGAGAGTCGAAAAAGAATTTCCTGTGGATATCTTCGACACTCGTTCTGCGAGTATCGATTCGATCGGCAGTCCCGTATCCGCTCGCTCCTACGCTTAAACAGCGGACAAACGCGACGACAAGTGCTGGAGAAATGCGAGTGGTCCCGTAAACGATTTACAAACGGTGTCTTCGCGGCCGATAAACCCGTCGCTGCGGACGCGTTACGCTAACGAGTCCCGCGTACCGATTCGTCAGTGACACTTTGACGCACAGAGGACTATGGTAGTCGTGGTAGCTACGTCTTTTGCTAGGGCGACCTGTCAGGGATAACTGATGCGACGTCGTTTATCCAACGGAACTCTGATCTTCAGCGGTCGGGGTAATGTCTTTGAAAATTATCGTGATGACGGGGGATTGGTCCTTGAACTCCGGAGATCCTACTTTACCGATTTGGAGGTGAGATTCCAATATTGTTAGAGGATGATCGAAGTATTGATATAATATTCTGAATCTTCGGCTGACGAGATTTGGGTTCCGAATTAGTTGTTTGTAATAGGTCGAAATGTAGCTTTAAACATGTAGATAAAATTGATATGCAAAATTAAATTTCTTATAAAAATTTACGTGACAATAATTCTGAAAAGAATGATTTGAAGAATGAGTTTAGAAACTAGTAATGCACATATGTTCTTCAATAGGCATTGGTTAGGATGTCATTGATTTCATGTAGTAACTTTTGACGTTCTCGAAGCCATTTCTAAGATAAAAATATTTTATTGCTCGTTTCACTTTATTTTTACTTATCTCGGAATACTCTGTACGATTGTTGTATCATCACTGTATAATTATAAAAATTTACAAAAATTCTGTTAAAGTTTAAAACCGTATTTTTAACTTGCAACTTTGAAAGTGAAATACAGAGCAAAGAAGACATTAGAAGAATATAAGGCTTTCTTTACACTATTTTTCGTCTGTTCAAACTATTATCAGATAATTTTTATTTTGCTTATAAGTCTACAGTCGATTTATAAAACCTTTAAGGATCGAAATAGGATCTGTCGAAACAAGCGTAGTAACAAAAGCATCAATTTCACTCATCAAGAAATTTCTATCGATTCAGTGCCATCTAAATCATTTTAAAAGCCAGCAGACTTTGCGAGGAAAAAGTACGAGTTAGCTAGATATCTCGATTTTCCGGAAAACAACCGAGTGGCTGGTGACTTATGGACGCCGTAGAGCTCAGTCCGCTAGCCAACGGAAGTTTCTTGCCCGTGTCCCGGGCAGTTCCCATTTAATCCGCTTAGCGTACATCTGTGTTCCGCATAATCAACCTCAGCTATCCGCGTATGATCCCTATCCGTCTGGATTAATTTATCAACGTCCCGTTCGCCGACCGGTAAGCCATTCCGGGGTGATATTCGGTCGGGTGTGTGTATCTTCGGTCCCGGGGCGCGTATTCGACGAATTTGAGGCCGAAACGGGGCCGCGTTTCTGCACACGTCGCTTCTGGCTACACTGTTTTTTTTCTCCCTGATGAATTTCAATGAAAAGCCGACCGCACGAGCCGGCAGTTTGCGGTCGCTGTAAATTCGTCACTCGTTTCTGACCGCCGCAAACGACTACGATCCGGCGGGTCGCGTTCCTCTCGCGCGCGTCATCCAATCTCGTCAAGATGCCATCCCTAATTGGAAGCGGCCTGCATGCACGGTCCGCACAGTCGATTTGTCTTTTATATTTACGATGTACAGACCGCTCTTCAGAATCCACAAAACTCGATGAGATGTTGCAACTTCCCCTGAAAAGTCCGTACTTCCTTGTACTGAAAAGTACAAGGTCGAACATTTAAAATTGCTAGCTGTTTCAAAATGTCCAGTGTATGTGCACTGCTAAATTAATGCAGGAGGATTACAACATATTACGAAACCATTTAGGTTCGAAAGGAAATTAAAAAGTTATGTGAAAAAGCTGACGAATTCTAACCTTTAACTTGAAGAAAAATTATTCGATTTTCCGGGGATCCTGTGGGTTACGTTAACAATGTATTCCCTTGGGAATTTTTCTCATTTAGAATTTCATGAAAATTCAAAATCGTATTTGAAAATCGATAAACCCCAACAAGACGCTTGGAGAAAAGTATTACACTCAGTCGGACACACACACGCAGTAACTCTTATAGTTACGATAGATCGTTACTCAGGCAACTCTATTGCCTTTCGATATTACGTACTCCAATAAAGTAGTGTCCTCGAATTTATCTACACGCTTTGAATCATTATGAATGAGAAAAACAGATATCACGACAATTTTGGCTGCTGGTTGAGATGATTGTTTTTTAATACTATTAGACAGATCTTGAAATTAAATCTATTGAGCACCAACGACGTGTGACATTATATCCCATTACAATAATTACAAGAATCAATTTGTTTAGATATCTTGCTATTTTTATTATAATGTGTGTTCGAATTACGAAGCTTATTCAATTATTTCCTATGAAAGACTCTTCATAATTCTGACAATTTGAAAGTAAACAATGTAGAACCGATTGTTTTGGCCTTCACGGTAGGTTTAGTGATAAAATACGAGAAACAAGAAAACACACAACTTGAAGACTGAAGAAAAGCTTTGGATCTTTTAGCAGGATAACGTTAATCCCAGACCCAAGATCGAAGGTAATCACCGACTTCAAGAAATGTTTCGGTCTCAAACGTACCATCAGCATAACAATTCTTAGATCAAGTACTCAAATCCTCTCAACAGTAAAAACTGGTGTAGAGATTTTTACGATCCGCAGAACCGTCCGCCCTCTAAGCACCCCGCAAAAGGATCATTCGCCCGGAAGTTACGCGTACTCACGATTCTTTTTGACCCACGTTCCCTGTAAACCAATGCGCCACCGAAAACACGAAGCCAGAAATGTCTGAGCCGTAGCACGCACCGCGAGGTCTCCGGAATGCTTTTCCGATGGGGACATTCCAGAGGAAATTGTCTATTTATACGAGATGTTGGCTGCTAGCGAAAAAAAGAACGGGAAGTGGACCGGGAAGGAAACTACTAGTCGTAACTATAAAAGACACACGTGATTCTTGTTTCAGAAGATAGTATCCGGCAGCCACGTGTTTCGACTGTGTAGGTCGTAGGGTCAAAGATGTTTCTTTTGATCATTTTCACATAAAATCAGCGAATACGAGAAGCTCGAGTCCCAAGAGATTTAATCGAAAATTTTTTAAGAATCATAAACTGATAAATTACTTGAAAATATTTAGAGATAGAAGGTCGCTCCCGTGGGAAATTACTAAAATGAATCACCGACGCGAGCGCGCGCGCGCACTATCGTAAAAGTTAATTAAACTTCCAAGAAACTCACTTTTGAAGTTCGAGTAAAAGCAAGCTATGTAGTCACTGCGACTGTGCATCTGGTGTTGAAATGAAAAATCAGCATCGCGCGAGCTTGTTTGGTAAGTATAATAGAATTGAATTTAAAGAAGTACAGATGCTACGTCGAAGCATGAAAGCTGACCGGAGATGTGAAAAATAAACATGAAAGAATTTTAATGTCTGTTATCTTGGAGTTTCCGTGGAGTACCAGTGTTCGTCGAACTTTCATAGCTTTTTCAACATTCTTCAAACTCGTTAAGACTCTTCCAAGTCTCGTTGAACGGACTTCGAACGGTTCCCGTTCGGATTCGGAGCTTGGTTTTCCGCTGTTAAGACCCGCGAGAATCGAGCTTGCTTGACTGCCAGCCTCCATTCGGGAGATCTCCCTTTCCCGCCATTTGTCTCCATTTTCCACGGTATACAACTCGAGATTCTTCTTGTTCAGGATGACTTTACTTACTGTTCGCGGCCGTCGAGGAACGACTGTTATCATTTAGCCGTCCCGTAGCCCGCCGACCGCTATAAAACACGGCTTTGCAACTGTGTAAACACATAAATAATATGGGGACACGCGATTTTATTTGCTCGTTCGATTTTTGC
This sequence comes from Augochlorella aurata, assembly GCA_028455555.1. NCBI lineage: Eukaryota > Metazoa > Arthropoda > Insecta > Hymenoptera > Halictidae > Augochlorella > Augochlorella aurata. The sequence goes on from CM052162.1 coordinate 2,368,369, forward strand.
AATCGAGTTATCGAAGCCGCGCGCCTACGTGTAAATAATATTTACCCTCCGAGATTTTATTTCCAGCGATATTTTCCAGGCCAAATGCGTCCACGTCAATTCGGAGCACGCCGCGTCATTAAGCATTAATTGTGTTAATGACGCGAAAATGGAATATGTTTGGAACACTGCCCCAACACAACCTACGCGACCTTCAGTCGCTTGTGCTAGTACTGCTTCCAGAAAATTCGCATCAGCTGCTTAGTTATATGAACATATATGCTTAATTATATTATTTTTCACTCATAAACATTGGTCAAGTCAAGACTGGAAAAAATGAATTATTCTCCGACGAACCGAAGTTCAAACATATTTATTTTGATGGATTGCTATACGTAAGACGTCGTTTTAGAGAAGATTGGCAACCACAGTGCATTTTACTAATTTTTTCTTTTTTTCGTCTTAATATCTCGTTCGCCACTGTAACTTTTGGAAATTCCACAGTGTCATCCATATGCCTTCAAATCAGTAAAATATGAATCACCCAATTCGTTCTGCACATTCAATGGCTCAAGTTCGTGCACAAAAAGTTGCTATACTTCTTCGTTCAATAAGAATGCAAAAATAGAAGCTGATACAACGATCTTGATGTGTACTAATTTAAGTCGGAACAGAACAAGAATTTCCAGTATTACATGAGAATCTGTCACGAGCTCTATCCAAAGAGCACGAGGATAGCCAAGCGATGAGTACTGTGAGAAAATAAAATTCGAAGAAACGGGATCTCCAGTTGCAGAAATATTATTTCGCATACGTGCATATTGATCAAATTGTATCCGGGGAAAATTTCCATTTATTCCGAACGGGAATCTTCGTGCACAACTTAATGCAAACGCGCACTACCACGTGGACGTTCTAAGCCATGGTTGAGTGGAATTTGACAATGACACACGCCCGTTCCTCTCTTCCACTGTTCCCCAGACTGCTCTTCTATCCACCTTCCTTTTCGCGAACAAATTTCTTCGGGAACACACGGCAGAGACTGGTCTCGCGTAGGTTGGCTGGCAGGTACGAATGATGGTTTCATCCATAACTACGAAGCGTTGATAACAAACAGATGTTTCTCGAGGGGGCGGACGAACAGGGCGGGGGTTAACGGCGTCGGTCGGCCGATATGAAATGTATCAAGCTATCGTTTTGACGGATGAACTATCGTTCCTATTTTTAGCGGGCGCGTGTGCAGGCCTGCAATATTTCAACAGACTGAATGCGATGGAGGAGAAGAGAGAGAGAGAGAGAGAGAGAGAGAGAGGGAATGTGCGCGACACTCTCCGCTCGAAAACGTAACCATCGTTATCCAAGGATTGAAATTCATTATTTACGCGACCCAGAATACGTCGAGGATGTTCGGGCGAGGCTTCGGGACGATGTCATTAGAAGCGAGAGCAATTTTTCAAACGTCCGTCTCAGTGCTGTTTTTTTTTTTGCCGCGGTGGCGTGCTTTCCGATTAATAAAGTATTTTCGCAATTAGCGCGCAAGTACGTAGAGCTACGGGACAGAACACACATGAGAACGCGTCATTTATCAAACAACGCCGCGAACTGTTCTCATCAAATTAAAGAAATAATTACGAGAGATGGTGTATGGTCGGTGCTGCGGCAACTCGCGCGTGCACACGAGGGCCGCGCGCGAATGAATAATGAGAGAGGAACCGTTCGTAATGCAACTATGCATTTACAAATTGCGATGCCGGCAATTATTTCCCTGAAGGCAATTACACCGCTCGCGGTCCGATTAAATTCACCGGCGCAAAGAGTCGGTTAGTTCTCCGCCCAAGGACGCGCGCTGCCGGCCTGTAAACTAACTTCTTATTCCGCGCAGAGCTTCTTCGGCGCTCCTCGTGCTACAAGAAGAACAACGAGAAATGAACGGTGCATTTGTTGCGAGTGATTTTCGTTAAGAGGATCTACACACGTTGAATCGAGTGTGTTCGCGAACCAGACTTGTGTGAGTAGACCAATTCTCAGTCGTGCCTGTTCGTTCAACTTCTCGGTCCAGCTTCAACATGATATGGAGTACCTACCTATTACTGGTTTCTAACTATAGTTTGCAGTAGTATAACTCGCAATAAGAAGAACAACCAGGAAACACCGCGATATTGTCTAATCGGATTTTAGTCTAATCGGATTTTACGCATTTATGACAGACATGAGTAGCTGAAATATAAAATTGTGAAGACATAAAAAGAATTAAATAATATGATTCAATAATGTAATAGAATTATTAAAAGAAACGATAGTTTTGGAAAATTTGTATTTTGCACGAAGATTTATAGTCTATTTTCCGAAATAATAACTCTGACGTTTACCGATCGTCAGAATAGCTGACTATTCTGCTTCAGGCACATAATTATGTTCGTTACAGGAACAACTTTAACTGGATGAGTGAAACAGCATACTAAATCGACTTCCTGAGCATGCAAGATGTTGTCGACTTGGAAAGTTTCTTGGAACGCGTTCATTAATCTACACGTTATGACTCGAATTTTACCTTTCGATGTACGGATTACGAAGATCATCATTCCCGTTAAACATACATCGTAAATACACTCGACGTGAGCGAATTTCTACCTGACCACGGTCGATTAAATAATTCCGTAAATATATGTTCACCGTAAAATACGTTTGTTGATGCTGCATGGCGTTTAATGCGGACCATTTTAATGTTTGCATGTTAATTATGCCCCACTTAACTCGTATTTCCAGTGGGAATGCGCCAGACACCGCGCTATTGAACTTCTTCAGCGAATAATAATTTGTCTACATTTGTTATACAGTGTTTTAATCGCGCTGCTTGTTATAATGCACCCATTGAATTAACTAGAATGTTTCATTCTCAATAAATATCGCAAAAGGAATTTAATACAATTCCAAGTATATTTATTTCTCTGGTACGCATTTAAAATTAGAATCTTTCGAATTGTTATAAACGTTCGATAGAAAGAAAATGTTATATCTCACGTTATTATGCCTGCACAATTTCAAAATGGATCGTAAGCTATTGTTATTCCACTTGTCTGACCGCAGACCACCTTCACTCCTCTTGCCTGAGCAAGGACCGCTCTATTCTACTTGCCTGGCCGTACGCCATCCTTCATAGCACTTGTCTAGCTAGAAGTAGACCCTATTCTACCTCCCTGATTATAGACTTTCCATATTCCACCTAACTGGCCAAGGGCCAAATCCACTTGTCTGACCACAAGTCATCCTTATTCTACTGTTCCGATCCTAGGTCGTCTCTGGAGATTACATCCGCGTACTTACTCGTCATTGAATAAACTGCTCACATCATGAAAGTACACAGCAGCTATTATATAAAAAAATAACAACTAGTTTTTGGTTTTCGAGATACGCCTCCTAGAATATTTGCATTCGTATTATATTACCAATTCGTATCGTCTTTTAATTCTTACAATTTCGAAGACTTTGGCGTAAACCAGGTAAGCCCAGATTTCAAACATTTTCTAAATCGTGTATCAAAGATTGAATACTGTATCTTGACATTCAGTAAGACAACGCGTGAGAGATCTAAATCAAGATGCTTAGCGAATAAATAACGATGCTGACAACATGAAACAATGAAATGCTTCCTACTCCTTCAACTAAAATGATTCTAGATACTCCAACAAGCTACGCAAAACATTCGAGAACCGTCATTCAACTTCATACAGTACCAATCACGGCAGAAGCGAACTGGCGACAAATATAACAGAATCAGGATCGAACGCGAAACCCAGGTTTGCTAAGTTACGGATATGGTATATCAATCCTTGAGTGATTAATATCTAATTAATATAATTAATTGAGTAAATAATATCCAATTTTACAAGAGCTCCTTTAACCAGTTAGCTGCGTTGGCGAGTATACTCGTCATGGAGAAATAGCAGTATTTCGTGTCATGATAAGTAAATATAACCTGTATAAAAACATGTAAAACTTTAGCCAGTACGGTTGTAAAACATAATGATTTTGACTGGTTTAGTTATTGAAATATTAATGCGAGAATTCCGAGAAATACTCGCTACGTATTCGCGCCGGCACTCGAGCCTTGAGAAATTTCCATTATTGCCAACGGAGGTTCGCTGATAGGTTCACCTACGTGCGCGCTTGTTTACATAGCACGGCGACATTATTGAGTGTCAGGCAACCTTTTACGCCGATATCACATCCGACGCAGGAACGAAACGAGTCTGGATGGCGTTCATTCAGACGGTATTACGCGTGACGCCGGAGCGTGCAACGTGTTTCTGGCAGGCTAGCGAGTTGAAACTACTTCGTTTCGATTCATTCGGGGGAATATTAAATTCTGTATATCGTAGAGAAGCGCGGCGACAACACGTTCGCGACTCGCGAAGGCTTTTGAGCTCCCACCCGTCGTCCTCTCACGCCCTCGCCCGCAGTTTCGATTTCGCGCGAGGAACGTCTACGAATATTCGAATCGACGCTCCGCCCGACTCTGCTCCGCTTCATTCCCAGCATTCGGGGCAGCTACCCGCTGCGAGCTAAATTCACGGTTGACCGGTCGAAACACTCTCAGACTCGCCGTCCGCGATTGCATAATTGCTTTTCGTCGTTCGAGCAGCCGGAATTAACGCCGGTTACGGATTAATGAGCCTCGATTGCACAATATTATAGGATTCTTTTGTGCGGATCAAATTATACGAATAACGGGGCACAGTGTAACCTCGTTCGACCTGGTACCGTCGATCGCAAAGCGGCTGCGAAACATCGGGAAAATAACAGGCGCACGATACCGGGACGATCGTTTATTAAATATTTCATAGCGTCCGTTTATCGGCGCGCACAGGATCGTGTTCAAAATCACCAATACCTCTGTTCCAGTCTCTGTAATCGGCCGTTCGCGGGAATTGTTTTAAATTGAGGTCATTATTGGCGAAGAAGTTACCGAGCTGTGAACAAGATTATGTAAAACAGGGCGTGATGCTTTTGTGCGAAATTTTCATCCAACTATAACCACGAGCGGTTACGCTTTTGCCGTATTTGTGTAATTGCATTTCTGCTGTTAGCCGGACAAATTAATTTGAAACTCGCTAATTCCTGTTAGTTACAAATATTGCGTGCTCCAGTATTAAAAAACGACTTCCGTTATTTTTTATAAATATTGCAAGGTGCTGAATTCACAGTTGTTTTCGCATTTTATGTCTTGCTGCATTTAACTAAAGTTACAATTGGCTGATTTTGAGAAATTAACGAATTAATCGTTCGCCCTCGGACGAATTTATTAGGGAATTAATAAATAATACTTCCAGGAAAACATAAAAAGTATATTGGAGATAAGTGGACTGTTCGTATCAAATTTGTTGAAAGATTGTATTGATACAGATTTAATGAAACAGAAGTTTGGAAGTATCATCATCATCAGCAATTTTCTTATCTCTCCTGAGAGGGCACATCGAAGTGCAAAGAGTTACTTCGTACATCTAATATTTCTACTTCCTATTGTTGAATTCGTATATCGTAACTGGACACGAAAAAAATCTTCTTTACCCCTCAAATTTCGCCGAAACCACATTCTCTTCTGCTATAGACATTATCCATTTTAGGTGTCGGACAAGATTTACATGCGTACCGCTTTGTTCGGTGCATCAGAGTGTAGAATGCATCGCTTTGAAAGTGTCCGCATAATCTTAGGTTGTACGAGGCGGTCGTTCATTAGAAAAGCAATCGACGATGTCGATTAACCCTCTGTCCCGGGAGATTTCACAAAGCAGGAGGTCGGATTAATCCTGAATCAAGATTAGTCGGCAGTTTCGGCGAATGCATTATCGGAGTCGGCTAGGAAAGTTGCAAAGTGAGGTATTAGACTCTGATACCGGGCTGGTATTTTCTTCTTCCCCAGGGGTGCTGCAGTTTAAGCTCGCGCTTATATCTCCTGAGAACTATCTCGTTGCGGAAGCGATAAGGCACGATCGGTTGTTTCGAATTTGTTTGAAATTCTACTTGGACCGTAGAAAAAGTTCCCGCAAGAACTTCCCCACAGATACCCGCCGGCACCCTGCCGTCCCTCCGCAGCCAACAAGAAACTATTCCCATGAATGGAATTTACATTAGGTAATCCCATATTTAACTGGTTTCTCCGATACCTGAAATTTGTGCTGTATTCTGGTCGACCCCCGGTCATGCAATATGAACGCCTCGAAAAACAGAATATTGCCACGTCGGGAACACGCAACACATTGCAAATAACGAACACGACAAATTGAAATTTCAGACAACTGATTTCGAAAATAAATTGGAAAATCTCGGTTAATATTGATGCGGCACAGGCGCCTCATTAGAGATTTTTTTAACGTTTTTAACATTACCGAAACGGAGAGTTTGCAGCTTTTTTATAATTGTACCAAAAGACACGAGTTTTCTTGATAAAATTGCAATTCGTTGGAATGATACAAAAATGAAAAAGAATTTTCCATTATTCTAACCAATTTCTATTTTTGTAAATTTCGTTTTACTCATTGTCTAACGTACTAGTCGACTTAATATCTAACAAAATTTAAGCTATTCGATACAATTCTTAAAAAGTTATTCCGATTTAAGTGACATCAACATACTTTCCGAAATGACTGTCAGTGCAGGCAAATGTTCTTTAGCGAAGGAAAAATTCTTAAATTCGTAACTTCGATTTTTAAAAATTAAATTGCTAGCAACTAAGCACGGTGGAGGCTGGGGAGAAGTTCAGATTTGTTGGACAGTGTACCATGTTCTTCCGAAGATACAAGCGTTACCACTGTTCTCTAAGTTTTCCGTAAATCCTAGAATAAGCTTCCCGAGTCTAACTCCAGCGAAGACTGTGTGGCAGCGCGGAATTGCCTTTAGGATTTGCCACGCTGCGCTCGGTCGTCACGGAACGATGCGCAGGTGCGCATAAAATTTTTGCAGTCCAAATGTCTGAGCTCGACTCGTTGTATTAAAATTGTGTACAGATACCGAACTGGTCGCGAGGGTAATTCGAGAGGCGGATTCGAAAGTTCGAGCTAGCCGGTCCTATAAAAGTTCTCCGCGAGTGGTCCGCGCTTGCTTTCGCTTTAATGTTGCCTCCTCCGGCGCCCGGCACGCTCCAGCCGGTCGTGGCTGGCTGAATTTCGCTGAACGACCCTCTCGGTCTCTCCTGGAAATCCGGCCACGTTTCCACGCCGAAAGCTCGGCCTTTCCAGCCGGCTGTCGATACTTGCCCTCTCGACCGTGGCCGTCCTCAAACGAAACGCGGAACGTTCGTGCGTGAACGATTTCTCTAGCCGCCAGCCACTTTCGAAAACCACGCGACAACGGATAAACCTGCCTGACCCCTTTTTATCGGCCCTCCTCCGCTACGGCACGTTTCACCCCGACCCCCGCTTACAAATCCTATTTAGGCTGAGCACATTTATAAAATTGAAACATACGGCACAATTTGCCGACTGGTGTATCGGCGGATTAGTTCTGAAAACCGCTAAAACGCGAGGTGCTCTTAATCCTTTGATCATTTCTTACCAATACAAATTTTATATTTGATGTATCGTTAGATCTCCATATGCATTTTACTCTTTCTATAAGGTTAACTTCTTGGAGTTCTGGACAATTTTATTTAGAATCAAGATTACATTACTGCACAAGGATCTAGCACGAGGATAAATTTTTTAATAGCATACTTAGTAAATCTTTTTCCTTTCCTTCAGATACATTTGCAGAATCTTCAGGCAACAATTTTGAGATTTTATTAAGACGTCCATTGAGCTCGTTTTCTCTTTTTAAATTTATATAAGTTTCTTTATTTACTTCTTCTATGACGCAATCATGCAGGATAAGGGCATAAACATCCCTTTCAAATTTATTTAAACGATTACACGAACACATACCTTTACGATTAAATAAGTGAACCTCATGAAGGCTCGAAAATACTGAGAGTGCCTATAGACGCTTATCCCATTGTAGTCACCTGAGACTAAGGGTGCCTAAAGGCGCTTGACGCAGTTTGGCTTTCTGGCACGGAAGGCACCTGCAAGCGCCCTGAAAATTTTATCGAAAATCATTCCGATAGATCACGTTACGAATCTAAGAAATGTGATGTAGGATTATGTATTTATTCATGTCTCGAATTATGTCTCACTTTACTAGATTTTGTTAAGAAAAGCTTTACATATTAAATTTTTAATATTTATAGTAGAAATATATAATATTTTTTTAATGTAGTGAAATTCAGTTTTTTGATCATTGAATTCCTACCGTATGATACAGCCGATGCGTTTCAAATTCTACTATAGTCAAGGGGTTAAGAGGACAAGGAATGAGGGACATTAAAAGTAGTGAACAACGGATCCATCGTAATCGCGCTAAACGAATTTGTTCTCACTCCACGAGCGAAGCACAACAATTTCAACAATACTTGGCCATTCACCATCATGTTTGAGTCTCGAGAACATCGTCGTAACGGGATACCGGTTGTTTGCCACTGGTCAACATCGATTACCCTGCCGATAATACCCGAAAGCCCGAGGCTCCCGAAACATTAATACGAAGATCGATCTTCGCGGGTCGAGCATCATCGATTGGTTAAGTGAAATCTTCCTAAACTAACAACGGGATGGATCGCCACGCAAAAACCACCGTCGTTGCACGCTCCCCGTGGATTCATCTGGTATTAAAAGCTCAATTCTTTCTCTCTCGTAGTGCGGGCTTTTTCAGTTCGGATCTCCCTCCGCCGCTGTCTCGTATTTCACGAAGCTTAATCATATTTTATCCACTGTCGAATTTCGACCGATCCAACCACCTACGATCAGCTTAGGGGCGTATCCTCTTACACTCGAGCGGACGCTGCCGAACGCTAGCCCCAGCTATCACGATTGTCAGTCGATCCCGGAGCCGCGATTTAAGTACTACAAACTGCGCGCGTCTTGATTTATTTGCAGATTCGAACCAATCGAACGGCTCATAGGAGTCCTACAGACCCAGAAAAGCTAACGGAAATAGTTATCCTTTTTTAAACGAACGTGGTCGAGCCTGAAATGTGTTAAAGCTAATTCGGACCTGAACTTGACAAGTGAAAAACCATTATAATTATGGATTTAAAAAAATTTATGCATATTTAAATTTCAAAAATGATTGAAACAAAAAATGTTTGATTTTTACGTGCATTGACTAATTTTTTGGCTAATTCAGACAATTTTAGAAACGATGATTATGTTGCACAATATTTCTTTACCTGAGAACACAAAGCTATTGAAATTCATGCAATTTATTTGTAATAACAAACTCCATTTATTTCATACATATGTATAGCACAAATTCTGTAAACACGAACGGTTTCTGTAAACACGTGTAAACACGAGAATATTAAAACGTACGTAGCTTTAGACGTTTCGGACCGCGATTAACAATCATAACTCTACAAACATGTTTTAACTAATTACAACTGAATAGTGAATTTGTTAAATTATTTCTTTCGTTGAATTAATACGAAGCATATCCGAAAGCCGTATCCTTCGTGTTACAAGAGGAAAATTTTCGAGTGACACGATGTCCTATAATACGAATTCGTATTGTATATAATAATCCTCTTTTCGATTTTCTCATGAACGCATACGTAAACGAGTCGCTTCTTTCGTTAGATTTTTTAGATGAACGTAACTGTTGTTCTTTTAATGATTCGTTCATAGTGTTACGTTTAACGAGAATGGTTTCCAATGCAATTCAGCAAATATTTGCTAACGAGAGTCAGTGAAAGGTTAAAGGACGACCGACGGACAAAGAACTCCGAACTGCGAGATAAAACGAACGGCTACCGTTATTTTTTCCTGGCCAGCAACGAGGCCGAGTTTCTAGGTCTGAGCGTCGGCGTCCGCGTCGGTGTCCGCGTCGGCATCGGCGTCACGCCTCGCCGGCTGAGGCGAGTTAAAATAATTAACCTACTTAGAATAATTCCCCGGTACGTTCGAAGCTCTTAGGCGGGCGATGTTCATTAATTCTTCTCCAGTCGCTTAAAAGACAAATGGCCAAACTTGAGTGGTAGTTCCGTTCTGGCGCCGCGTTGCAAATTGTTGCGTGGGGAATGCACGCGAAGCTCGGTCCGCTCGCGGCGCAGTTAAGCCAAGAAATCTAGAGGAGTTCGCGTTCTTACTATGCAAATTTCATCTGGAAAGTACGTTTAAAGAGGGACGCCTGTGCCGCCTCCCGCGCGCGCGCGTCCGCTCGAATCTCGCCGACCATTCCCTTTAATCGCGCCGCTGTCCTTAATTGCGTGCGTACACAACACGCTGCGCCGAGCCGAGCCGAGCCGCGCCGTCGGGAAACAAAAATACATTGTTTGCGAAACTACCGGGCTGCTTCGAGCGTGTTAAACGACGTAATCCGCTCTTTAATGCCCAATTACCATACATTATCTTGGTGTGCGCGTCACACCGTCGCGTCACAGCCCCATGACCCGGCATACAAAGGGGATGAAATTATTATTAAAACCAGTGACCGGCTATACCGTGCGTTTCGCGGGATGACTCGATATAATCGCGGGTTCTCAGCGCCGCGGTGCCAGTCGTTTCTCACCAGCTAATTTCCAACAAGCCTCGTCGTGCAACCACGGCGAAATGTTACGCCTCAAGGTCGGCCACCGAGCTAACGCGTCTCGTTTTGTCGAACATCTTAATGTGTAACCCGCCCCGGCGGGTAATTTGTATCGGTTTATTGCATGTCGTGCCGCTTAGTCAAGCCCGGGCTGAGTTATCGTCGCGGGGTTCGGCGAGATCGGCGTCGTTACGGCTTCAAGTTGCGTTTCCCTCTGACGAAGAGTGCCGGGTACGGTGATTAATTGTCAGGGGATTAAACCATGATAGGGACATTTCTGTTCGAACGAGGAAAAAACTTTTTTTTCTTGCGCTGCTACCGGCGCGATCATTTTATCGCGCGATCGGTTTGGATTCGAAGCGAAAATAATTGAAATGTACAGATAGTGGACACACGCATTTTCCTGGAATAATTAATGAATTACGGATTTTATGCGTTTGTGATCAAAGCGAATAGTTCCACTGCAAAGTGGCAAAAACATTTAAACAATTTGAAAATCTCGTTATCATTCGTCTCATTGAAATCATTAACGAGAGAAATAGATGTCTATGTAGTTTCTGCATTTTACAATTAATGAAGCCAAGTTTTGAAAATATGAAAAATACTGTACTAAAAAAGCAGCTTTGTAGTAAAGATAATATTGGAACAGTACTAATTTTTGTAGTAACATTTATGATCACCATGTTGTAAAAGAAAAAACAACGAAAAATTGTTTTGTATATATTACAATTTTTTCAGTTATAAGTTATAAGTTAGTGTTCCAATTACGAAAATAAGATCGCTTCGCTGGATTATACAGGATGGGCCATAATTCGTAATATAGCTAAGCAGATGCTGATTCTTCTCTGTCTATTCTCCTGCCGCAGTTGCCTCCGGCCAAGATAGTGTTTACAAACATTGGCATAGGTGGAAACATTCCGAAGAATATACGGCAACTAAATTCTTTACAATGATTAGCAAACTTTAAAATCGATTTTCTCGAAAATGGAGCCCCGGATAAAAATATGTAATACCAAATGATAAATGAACTGTGAATATTGATGCAACCAAAAACTATTCTGCATCAGTAATAACGCGATTTGAAGAAAAATGCATTTCTTCCGTTAATACCTGCAATTTACTGAAAATATTAAAAGAATGATCTGAAATTCCTCAGGGCATTTGAAATTAACAAATTGTGTGTGTCTTTTACCGCTCACACTATTACAGAAAATCGTGGCAATATTAAATCCAACGATATTCATTAAACAATAACATGGTTTCGTATTGTCCACATTAGCTCTTTGTTCCATTGGATCCTCTTTAGTCGGCCATTATTTATAAGGTACGTTTCCGGAGCGCGGTAAATATTTACGGTCGAAAAGTGCGAGTTAAATTCGCTGTGACAACGGGCCATTTCGCGGCCGCTAATTACTTCGATCAAATAACGTGATCGCTGTGCGCCGGGCCACGCGGAAATGAAATTAAACTAAATATTGCCTGTAATTAATGTCGACGGTTCAAAGAAATTCAATTGATGCTTATAACGACCAACGGGGCACACGGAAACAAACGTAATCCCATCAGGCCGATAAAGTGCGCAAAAGTTTGTGGTATCGTTTTCGCGTGAGGTAAAAAGCCACTGTTCCCGATCCTCCGACTCGAAGGACGTCATAATGTAATTGCTTCTGGAAGTCGGTGACGCTCGAGGAGCTCCCGACCGGACGTCATAAGGATCGAATCGGTGTATAACCAATAAAGATATTATCCGGACAGTTGGATCAGTGAAAACCTATTCTGCCGGATTATTGACTTCGCTACGTACAGGACAATTCAACGTTAGTGCAATCACATTCGTACGTTTCCGCTATGCTTTTGTACACCATAAAATATTTCCAAAAAGTATCGTTCCATATCTGCTTCCTGTCCGAATGCATATCATTATCACGAGACTGGATGCTTGTTTGGTAAGTATGAATTTATTTCTTGTTGTTCTTCGCCTTTCTATTTTATTATTACTTAGAAGGACCACTCTATAAACGGGACAGTAACCTTTTTACGTAAAAGTATAGTGAAATATAAAACAGGAAGATTTGAAATATAGAAACTTCATATGTTATTTATAGTAATTATAATTTAAATGGATGTCTTTTCTGTGACTATTACACGGTAGAATAATTTACGATATTCAAACGTTCGGTAAAATAATAATGTATCATTATGCTTATAAATACAAGATTGACACCCTCAGGGGGTAACTTTTCTAATCATAACCTCGAGTCAATGTTTACTGTGTAAGAACGAAAATAAAGAAGACTGTACTTTAGTTGGATGGAAACCACCTGTAAGTTTTATAATAATTATTTTGAGCCGTGCTGTAGCCACTAAAAGGAGCAGGAGGCAACAACCAGCCGCCCTCGGAGTACCGTTTCTCTTGTCTCGGCGAGGCGCCATTCGTTCACGGAGCGAAGTATCCGTCTGTGTCTTCTTTTTGAGAGAAGAAGACGGCTCCGGAGAGATCACACAAGGATCCTCGTAAATCCTAATCGGATCACAAACACAAAGGTGAAAGACGTCGGCGGAAAATGGACCGCAACTCTTCATCGAGCGTTTCTCTTCGGCGGAGGCTGGGATCGTGGAAACGTTCGAACCGAGCCGCCACGCCGCATCGCGCTATCACTTAATGCAAATATTCCTGTCCGTATAATTTTATATTCTGGATTCGGCTGACGAACGTTCCTATCGCCGATGACACGGATAAGCTGGAATAAATGAATAGAAATCCGCCTATTGTACCTTACCGCGCCGAGATTTGCATGAGACCCGTCTTCGCTCGCCTAATGAAAATCCCGGAGCCCATGGTGAACATAAAAGGCGTTTAGGAGTGACGGATTAACTCGCTACGTCCACTAATTCCCAAGGTTTACTTCCACCTGTATGACAGAACCATTCACGAGAACATTCTGCGTAACATGTTCGTATTTAGTAGAAAATTATCATTAGGATATACTTTCAATAGAATTCTCTTACTTAGCAAGGGTGATAACCGCCCGACACAATATTGCTGGATTTATAAAGTAGTGAATGTAGTACAGTCTCAGATGTTACGAGCCGAAGGCGGCTGGGCTCACGTGGCGGGAGGTTTGTTGCGATTTTTGGTGCTTTGGTAAGGAATGCGTGAACCAGCCGATGCTTATTTCATCACCGGAGCATCACTAGGGGTAGGAGAGTAGAAATTTAAATTTGGTTGCTTAATAACTTTAAAAAAAATTAAGATATATCTCGAGCGGCAAAGGTATATCTCTGTAAGTTGTACCAACTACTGCTTCGAATTAGGAAATGGAATAATGAAATTTGACAAGTAAATGGACTGGTAAAAGTATTGTCGTATATTACAAGTTTTATGTCTATTACAATTGTATATGTGTAAGTATGTAACGCGGATTCTAGATCATGCTCTCGGTTGTCGCATCGAGTCGACGGGGGCTTATAGCCTTGTAACGAAGTACGTACCCGGTTGAAATGCTCGAAAGAGAATCAGTCTCGATCTTGCAGCTCTCCTTCGTCAGTAACTGACTGGGAACTAGCCCGGCTTTTGTTTACGTTTGGGCCCAAAATTTCCTTGAAACAGGGTACGCGGAAAAGTACCCCCTGAATGGTGCTCGGACTCATAAACATATGGAACGAACCCATTGGTCGTCGTCAACCAGCGTACGCTCCCACGAAGGAGTAAACAAAATACATCTGGAAAATTCTCCGTTACGCTAGTTTAAACGTTAGTTTAAACAATGACAAGTTTGAAGGCTTGATCAAATTGCCGGGAATTGCACGTTTTACCGCAACATTTATTGTTTAAAGGAAGTACAAGCTTATTGTAGAGCTCTACAAGTGAGACTAAAATTTGATTCGTGTAATAATAAATATAACTGCTGAATGCTTTTATTTCACTTCACTTTAACCAGTTAACTGTGATTGACGAGTATATTCGTAATGCGTATAAAGTAGTGACCATTGGCTATTTAAATTGTAA
>CM052162.1:2383070-2488537 GCA_028455555.1 Augochlorella aurata
AATTGTCAATTTTATAAAATAAACCCATCTTTTTGATCCAATATCTAACCAGCACAACTTACTCTATGATTGACGAGTATACTCGTCATGGCTCGATTTTGGCGACACAAAACGGTGCGCGCTCTTAAACGAGGGCGCCACAGTTAACTGGTTAATAGAATTTTTTCGAGTGATGCTAGATGGAAACCAGGATCAATTGATCAAAGTCCAACCGTTTGATCTAAGTTGCTGTAGGACATTTGTATCGGCACGCAAATAAAGCAAACGAAGCACCCATTCAATTTAACTTCGTTTCGACTAGCCTGCTATAATATATGTATCGCCGGAACCTGAGTCAGCGGAAGCAGATTGACGTGAACTGGAGCCGATTGAGACAAGCTGAAATAAGTTGGAGTTTGCCCGAATTGGCCGGAGATGAGCGGAGCAAGAGTTTGACAATTTCGAGTTTTTCTTTATACCCTGCAGCGTTATATTCGCGTTCTATGTCAGCGACAATCGCCGTGGTTCTTACGCCTGACTCACGATACCTTCCCCTAAATCGAGTTTCGGTCGAACGAGATTGAAAAGCGAAATCTTGGCGAGTAGGATGACCCAGGACGCTACTGAAAATTGCAGGAAGACTGTGGCTAGGTGCTTGGCCACCGAGGAGAACGAGTCTTTGTCCCCTTATTGCGTTATAATCTTACCTCGGTCATGGAGAAACCGGAGCGTGGACATTATCCAATCTCGGGGAAGGCCGATCGTCGATGGCTCCGCTCTAAAAACGTTCTAGACCTCGACTAGTGACTTCTCTTCGATCGACTCCTGCGAACAAGATCGAACGCGCGTTATCTTTATACTTATCATTAGTAAAACGCCTAGAAAACCTCGGCGCAGACGATTGCTAAAGCGTCGAGTTAACCATTCCGTTCCTGTTTCTCCAGTTTTCTCCGCGGAGGGCGCGTTTTATTACCGCAGATTAGCATCGCGAATGTTTACTCGATAATTGTGCAATTAATGTCGGGTCGAGTAATTTTCCTGCCACGCCAAATGCGCTCAGAATGCGTGAAAGCTGCAGTCCGGATGATGCGTGCATTGTTTCGAGGACAATTGCCGCTGAAAAATTCTCCAGCTGACGAGCCTCCTCGAAGATATCCTCCATCGGATCCAACTCGGAAGAAAACGCTCTCGTGCTCGAGATAAAGGCCGTTAATAGGTTACCAGGCGAATAATTTAAGACTTTTTAATGAGTTCCTGAAAAAGCGATAATGAATTTTCGGCGTGTCGCCAATCGCCGGATCGCCGGGTCAATAAATTTTTGAGCTATTGACCAATCGACTGGAAGAACCAGACTCGACAGTTCCGTGGCGTTCTATGGCCTCGGTATCGGGAACAGCTATTACCTGGGCAAACTTTCGATTATCACCGGGTCTGCAATTTACTCTGGCATGTAAAGTGATAAAGATCTCATCCAACGATATCAGTATTTATCAATCTCGTAAAGTTAACTTACTGCGTCAATCTGGAAGCTCGGAAAAATTTCATTTATCATCGGTGCTTCCAACTAGGTTCCAGATTACCTTAGTTTATGATAGGAACAAAGTGATAACGTTAAAAGGATATATGCACTTTTAAAATGTAAGAATTTTCTATTTTGTATGAAAACCTGTCTATCTATCATAGTAACAACGCTTTTGTTTGCACATTTGCTTACATTTTAAAAGCTCATGTCATCTGACTAGGTTAAAGTATATTTAAAAATTACTTTTTATAAGCTATTTTTTAGATACCAAATTATTACTTCATATTTGAAATGTATTTTCGAAATTAAATGTCAGCAACAGATATTGAATGAAAATTTATTTCTTCTTCCTCTCTGTGGTTCTATGTCGAGGCAGGTTTGACATTGACTTTTGCACTAACACTCAATTATTTGTTTAATTCACATAGTATATAATAACAAGTGTTGTACTTCTTAATTGTTCGAAATATCTTACAAAATTACATATAGCAATGTAATTTAATTCTATAATAAACACAAATCCTTCTAATGTCATCAGAATTTTATGTTTCACCTATCACATTTTTATCACAAATGCATCAAATACGCATTCTATTATCAGAAAAGAAGTAAATCGTATTGACGTTCTCCGGATGGCCTTTATGCTACACAGGATGACACAATAGTTATCTTCCGCAAAGAAAGAATGCTCTTTCGAAACTGCAAGTCTGCCAAGTAAGATGAGAGAAATTTAGAGAAACAGGGAAACACTTTCGAAACCCGTCGAGTATCCGAAAGGACAGATAGGGAAATGAACCCGTCGAGACAAATGGAGTCAATACGTATCTTTGAAGAGTAATGCAATATTCAGCGACGTCCTCGACGTGCACGATGCAACCGGGAGATCTCCAGGCATTGTTTATACCGCGGGTCGTACGTTTCCGGATAGTACGTCATTTTTCACTTAACATGCGGCAAGGTGAGACCTTCATCCTCATTACTCTCTCACTTGCTGCGCATCTTGCGTACCTACTTTGCCCAAGGTTTACAAAACATCCTCCATGTCTGCGTTCCCGTGGTGACTTCGCGATATTAACGCCTCATACCTGGCAGCGCGTCTGCACGCTTCAAGCTGCGGCGGAATTAATTAATCCGCGAACTCGTGACTTCACGAGTCGGGAGATTTCCTGAATCAGTTTCCGTTAATCCGAAATGTAAATACCTATATTTAGTAATACGAGCGTTATTATATTAAACACAGACCGACTATTGATCCACCGAGTCTGTCGAATTCCGCACCCGTTACTGCAGAAGTATTAATTCTACAGAGCATTTACTGACAAGTTCAAATTTAACGAATATTTTCATAAGAATCTCTTTGTTAGCTAGTTCGGGACATTTTTGTTGCGACTAAACGCATCGTCGCATCGACCTTCGATCGCTTAAGCCTCTTCAGGCACCGTCAAACAGCTTAAACTCATCACCTTCACATTGTGGAGACAACAACGTTCCTAAAATTCTCCTATATCTTTCTATTACCACCACTCTTAAAATTCATCATCAAGACCAAAGTGCATTAAACAGTAGGAACTAAATAGTAGCTACAAAATTCTAAAAAGGCACACCACAAAATAACTGGAATATAAAATTTGTATTTACAGTGCTGTTGTTTTCTTAATTTAACTAACTACTGCCAGGAATAAGTAAATAAGAAAATAACTATACATGTATTTGAATTATACAGACTTTCATTTTGATAGTATTGGTTTTTGCTTATTTATGGCATTTAATGTTTTTATTTTCATTTTAACTAACTTTAACATGCAAAAGGGACAAATTGTACTAGATGCTTTAGAGTGGTTAAACTGATTTTCGTAATTACTGTCGTCATTGGATTGTTATATGGGTTTTGCACGAAAATGTGAATATTTCGAAGAATCGACATTTAAAACTCATGTACACTGTATACTTAAGATTTGTATTTTAAAATTACATTTGAATTCGTACATATTGTTAAAAACTGAAATTTGTTATTTCTTTTGTGTTGATAAGACTATATACATAAAAAGTCATTACAAAAATACAAAAATACTTGGCAAAATAAATGCTCTCAATTAGAAAATATTTTTTATCGTTCTTGGTTGCCTTCTGACCCATAGTGCGCCATTACAATTTTCACCGTCTGATTACCACCTGATCTTTCAATAGCACAGCAAGCAACAGCAAGAAAAGCAAAAGTAATCTTCGGTAAGACGTTCGAGCGCTTCCTGAGCGCGGGGAAAATTAAAAGTAAGAATTACATCTTCATCCCCGTCGAACTCCGTTTTCAATTCCAGCTCGGCGCGATCCACTTTCAAGTATCGAAGAGTTGTCGATGGATTGGCAGCGTAATTGTCCGTAAGGCGCTGACCGCAGACACGTAGCCTCGTGCACGATTAAGTTTCGTGCGCGGAATTACCGATCGGGAGGAGATGGATCTCAAGTTTGTTAGCAGCCGGTGCGTGGCGCGTTATCGAGCAGGCAGGGGGCGCAGGTGGCCGTTCACGAGGGTGCAAATGCACCCTGTGAATCTGTCCTAAGGGCGGTCGAGAGATCCCAGTAATCCGGAGCACCGACTGCCTCGTGATCGCCTCATTTACCTTCGCTAGTCTGCCTTACGATCGAACATTTCGGCGGCAATAATCCTTCACTCCCTGCCAAACCCCTCCCGATTCCGTAATAGCTGGATTACCGGATCGGTATTGTGCGCAAGATACCTATACCACTGATACAGTGCCGGACAAACGAATAAGACACTTGATATATTTTGTAATTATTTATATTTATATTTACATTTAAGTGTGAGGAACCTTTGTGTTGTACACTGTAGATATCGCACACTATCTGCAGTATGATTATACAAAATTTGAATGTTTTGTACTGTGCAACAAGAAAGTTGGAGGAAGCAAAATAAAAATGAACTGTTCTTGCTGTCGATGCTGTCGAGTATAAACCGTGTTCCGCTGGAGTTATTTCTCCAACAATTCGCAAGCATTGCAGCTATGTTATTAGACTGTTTCATTATCTCCAGTGCTTCTCCCTACATTCTCGAAAGTATGCCTTGGTTTCGGCTATGACTTTAGCTTCATTAAAGACTACCGTGTACCCTATTGTAATATGTTGTTCTGATATAGTTGATCCAATGTAACCGAATCTGGTACAATATACAAATTCCTTGAGTCGTGTACTCACGCTCCTCCCAGTTTCGCCAATGTCTGTATTATGAAGTTAAAAAACGCAAGTTTTCTCCTTTTTTTCACTCTAATTAATTCCACTTTCTAAAAACAATTTTATAGCCGCAGCCTAGTAAACTAATCCCACTAACAGCACAAAAAAATTTAGATCGTTCCGCCGAATTGTAAAAAAAATTATTCCATTTTGAAAGGTATACAAATACTTATCAAGGCTGTTTCCTACACTTGAATATAAACAATTAAGGAACATGTCGAGTATCTTGTTCATTTATCCAGCACGGTGCCTGCCAAACGATCGAACGAAATCGCCGCGGCACGCGCGCATCGTGAAAACGACGAGCGGGTTAATAACTACATCGAGCATTCACAAAAGCAGCTTTGTGTACTTATGAGTCCGGGAACGATCTTTCTTTCGCTTAATTAAATCGACCGTGTTAATTGAACCGTTCGCATTCAATGGACTAGGTCATAATACGTGGACAAAGGTCCCTTTTAATACAGGCCCGTAATTGGTATCTCTTATCTCGGAGATTTCAAGCAAATGAAGGGATATGTACATACATATTGTCGTGCTATCTGCGAGAACGCGACGGTGTGTGTGCAGAGCTGACAACGCGCGAACCGGGAACGCGCCGGCGCGCTGTGCCGCGGCGCCCCGCTAACGCGTCAATTATTCCACGTCCGACGGTTTTTATAGATTAATTCCCGATTCCCTTGGAACCGTAACGCGCCGACGAAAATTTCAATCGAGCCGAACGCGACAACGGGTCGCACCGGTTCATAGCACTCCGCAACGTCGTTTCGGCAGTCGAGTATGCGCAAACAAACCAGCTGGAGTTCATTTTGAAGCAAATAGCTTTTGATAACGATTAAATAGTAACTTTCGATCGTTTCAGGAATTGTCGCTCATTAATTGACTACGGATGTTTATGCGTTTATGCAATATACAAAATATTTATATCACTATAACTATAAATTTAATTTTTAGAAAACGAGATGTAGAAATATGTTTTCTAAATCGCTAATCAGACAAATGATCAATAAAACTGTAGTGAATATAGCAAAGTGAAATACTTAATTGTGAAGACATTAAAATTTGTCTAATTTAGTAATTTAGTAACATTTTTATTTAACCTCCGTTTCTCACAATTGATGTAAAATATTTGTATTTTATTTAAGGATTCAGAAACTATTCATAATAATATTATGATCATTTTTATCATCGTTGGTAATCTTATTTATTAAACCTCTATGATCCAACATTTTGATGAAAATAATTTATGTAACTTGAAACCAGCGAATGTGGGAACACAATCTTCATATATAAATTAACAACGAATTAACAGTCTTTAAAAAAGATGTATTCATGCTGATGTTTTCAGTAAATTTTAACAGTAAACGTAAGAATTACGAGATAGAATTTATTCGAATCTTTTACAATTTTTGTTTTAGCGTATACCTGAATAAAGAAATATATTCAACAATTTCAACAATTAATTTTGAATGGGAAATAACAGAATAGGACACGACATGGTAGCCAAAAATGAAACGAAACTGAAAAACATTGATAAATCAGTATGTAACTTCAAAGATACAGTGAGCTATAAACTAAACTATGCCTGCCAACCTAGCCAATAAAATATTTAGATGTCATCAATGGAACTTCTTTGATACCGTTAAATGGTTCGATTGATTCTGAGCTACTAAATCCTGGATTAAACCTACTGTGCGGTGTGCTGACGCACCGGAAGCCGTCTTATCAGCTATTTAACTCCGTGGTATTAAAAAAAAGAAGGAGTCGTTCTCTATGCATATGAGGGAACTCTTAAACCCGAAGCTCCTCGTAAAACTTGACAAGATAAGATAGGTATCGTGCCGGAGATGTTACGATTCACCTCCCGCCTCTCGTTTCGCAAGCCCGCCCAGATAAATTTCCCGGTTAAGTGAAAATGCACAGTAAAATTCGTCGAAAGGAAGCTCTTCTTAGCGCCAAGATCGATAACAGTCATCCTTATCGACTGACGTAAGACCGTGCACCCTTTCAAAGCCGAAAGAGAGGTAATTTTCCTGAATTTTTCGACAGTAAAACGAAAAATAATGGGTATAAAACTTAAAAAGAAATCAGTGTATTCGATCGAACACATTCATCTATGTAAAATGAAGGAAATGTATTTTTCGAATTTTCTCAGATCTCGGCTTCAAAACTTCATAACTCCCATAATTTTCAAAATATCCCAAGGAGTCTTCCATGCGTATCTTTTAGAGGAATCAGGGAAGACTGAATCTTGGATCTCCCGAAAAACGAATTTCTTAAAATTCAACTCGAAATCGTGAATTAAATCAGAAAAGTGTTGTTCGTCGATTGGCAGATTTTATAAGAGAAAATGATTAAATGCTAACCTATATAAAATGTAGCTCATAATGAAATATTTACAGAATAGTATGTACTTGTGGTCATATAGTATGTCAGTGGAAGTTGGAAGTAGTCCGAAAGAAATAAAATTTGACAATGAATATACGTGGGCGTGTTAGGATTACGTAAAATACGATTACGTGCGCGGATATACCTACAGTATACTCAGAACATCACTGTGTGAATTCACAAGCTATTATTCCAGAGTTCTGATTCCTCCAATTATTCACACAGATTTGGCATTTTACAGGCACTCTGCCGGATAATTGCTAATTACGAGTTCCTCGGAAACGGTGGGAGCATTACTACGGTTGAAATTGATTGACTTGAATGATATGATACTAGACGGATACATTTCCATTACAATTTCCATTGATACAGCCGAACATATTTATTTCTTTATTGTTAAACTCCACTTATAAATAGAACGTACATTGAAAATTGTAATATCGACTCTGTTAACTATCTACATTCCTGTCCGACTTATCCCGAAAATATCTATAGAATTTAACAGCAATGCGTAGCGCTTACTTTACCAGGAAATTACGCATCAGTGAGAAAAATGGATGCGTGAAATATAAAAAGATTTTTAAAATACTTTTATATCTTTTTCGACTTATCATGGAAAATGAATTCAAGTCCTGCTTTGCATGATATTAGACAGCGGATTTTATGCATTTATGATCAAATAATAACAGTAAAAAACCATACTGAATTTTAAAATGCTGTTGTATTACCTTCAACTTATTACATTTATAAAGAGAAAAGATAAATGTCATGATAGGATTAACCCTTGCACTCGAAGCCATTTTAACTGCAAAACGAAAATAGATTTTCTCACTTGCATTTTATTTATACAATAGTCACACCAGTTACTCTTTTAACAACTTTTTGAATATAAGAAGATATAAAGTAAACATTATTTTGGAACGTGATATAACAACTTTTACTCATGCCTCGAAATCGCCACACGACTGCGAAGGCTAATTCAGAAAATGTTTATGTCGCATAAAATTTCGCAGTCAACGTACGCGCATCTGCAACCGTAGATTGTGCATCATGAGTTTGATGAAGACAGAAATGAAATGGGAACGGCGTTAATCTTCTCAAATATAAAAACCCCCGTAGCTATAAGGCGGCATAAGAGGGGTACGCAAGGATGGGAGCAGACGGACAGCAGAGCACGGAGGAAATCCATCGAGGCCAGTTTAATTCGAAATTGGTTTTCTCTTGGCGTGTCTGCGTCCAGCCCTTTATATTCTCGCAATCTCTAATCTTTCCAATCGATTTAAACTCAATCACGCCACTCCGCCGACTCCTTTTCCGATCTACGTCCCTCTTTCTCCGCGTATTCACAGTTTTTTCCCGCCCCCTATGCTCCGCGAGAACCCCGGTATTTCTACGGATGTTCCCAGTCACCGGATTCTTCTCCCTCCTTCTCCTTCTCTTTCCAGTCGACGTTTTCTCGGAATAAGTCGCCATCACTTTTCAAAGACTTTGTTCGAAACAACGGGGATCGATGCACTAGCTTTTATGCAACCCGCCTTCCTCGTCCCCCGATTCTTTCCCCCTGTTACCTCCTGCACAATTTTATTTCCTCAGAATCCCCAGGAATGCTCCCAGCGAGTCGATTAGCTTCGATAATGAGTGTAACGCGGTAACGACTCGGCCGAAGACGACGATCGAAACAAAGACGATTTCGCGGGAGTAGCTCATAATCATGCGCGACGCCACTTCCACCACGACTTCGACATTCGATTCTCTCACCGACAGGCTGCTCGAGCAACTGCAGCTGGCGGCATGCGGTGTGAAATTACTGCATAGCTCCAATTAGACGAGTCGCTTAGCCGAGCGGTATCGTCGAGCCGTCTGCGTCTGGCCGACTCCGTGTTCAACGAGTGTTCATTGGTGTTAATCGACCCTTGACACACAGCTACAAAAATTATTTGTACACTGAATTTATCATTTTCGAGATATTGTCAATGATTTTTTATGATCGGAGATAATTAAGTGTTATATTTTAATTCAAAAAAATACAACGGACGAGCTCCAACTTAGGACACTTAAAAAATTATAAAACGTATCATACAATTTTGTCTTTGCTGCTGACAAGATTCATTTTAAATTGGTATAATTGACCTGTGTAAATCCAAAGAAGTTCGAATTCCAATGAACAATTAATTATGAAGCTTCAAAAACAGCTTCAGACGACCTTACTTTGAATATTGAATTTCCTCGTTACAATACAACGTCGAAAATAATTGCATATGCGTAATATCTCATTTCAGTGCACAATGGAAACAAATATCAAAAGAAGATTTTAATTTGATACTAAATTAAATGAGTAATGCAAGGAATATTACAATTTAATTTTCAATCGTTTTTAATGATTCCACTGCGTTGTTTTCATCCAGTGACGGTAATAAGCTTTTAACGTTACTGCAGGGATATTTTCCATTCTGTCATGCTGTACCATTAAATCATTGATATTTTTTGATTGCCGTATTAACAGTTCAATTCTTTTTAATGCGCTTTTCCCGTTATAAATCAAACGTGCTGGATGAAAATACTCTGCTGAGATTTTTTAAAATTAGTCTTGAATAGTACTTTCGTAGTTTTATGAGAAACGTCATAACACTGAATGAGCAACTAAAAGAACACCGGACCTCGGTCGGTAAACAATAAACCGAAAGCTACTGGAGTCTTCGCATTAATACTCATGTATTTAGAGAAACCACCTCGTCCATAAGATTCATACCAAAATGGCGAAGAATGCCGAAGAACCAAAAAATCATCTTATCCGATTGCATCGCGCACGTGACAGGGGTGTTTAAATTTCCACGGCTCGGGCAGCATTCGGACCGTGTTGAAGATAACAATGAGCGAAAGAAGGAAAAGAAGGAAAAGAAGTTGCACGTGCAGCCTCCCGTGTAGTTTCGCGTTCGAGTTATTATCGCTTTATCAATCCACAACAGAAAACGAGATTTTATCCTAGGGAAGAAATTACCAGGAACGGAATTCCTCAAATTGTACTTAATTACAGTTATTATCGCGGGAGTTACGAGCAACGAATGGATAGTACACGGTTATTTATCTCACAATCATGTACTGGATTCAAAACACGTTCATGGTGTTGACGTAAATAATGTACGTTCCTATTGATTTCGCTTCTTCTATGCGTCATAACTACACACGTTCAAAATCGAAAAATGCGAAAGCTTGTTTTCATGAGCAAATAAAGATAGGAAAAATGAATGCAGTAATACAGGATGCACTAAATTCATGAGCGAAGCTACAAATGGTGAGAAACTGTTGTCCTATATTTTCACGTATTGATTCAATTTTTAAAGATGGGTATTGTCCCGTTGACACGCTTGCAAATTTTATAGATAGTTGTCTGATAATAAAACGTAACCTAATTTTCCGAGTGTGTGTCACAGAAGCGATTTTCATGAAATATCCCCAAATAAAATTATTTATACAGTGTGCACTTAGTGTCTGCTTTCCGGTTCATTCTAATATGTTACTTAAGTCAACGAAAACACTCAGGAGTGTTAGTTTATAAAATGACTCAGTTTCAGAAGCTACATTATACAGTTTCAGTGTTTGCAGTAAATTTTTTCAACTTTAAAGTTGAAATTTTTATTATATTATATTACTTATATTTTCGTTTATATTTTTATATTTTATTTACTTACTTTTATTTACTTATATTTTTATAATATGGGAGCTTACAGTAGTACGATCTAACACTTTTACCTCAATAATAGATAACAAATTGTTGGTAAAAAGCCGATTTATAGGCTACTGGTCGGTAAAGTGTTAATGTACACATATTTATCCTACGTTCCCGACAGTGAGCGATAAACCGGTCATTATTTCCAGTGAACAGTTGAACAGTGAATCATTACGTTTCCCAAGTATCTTTCGCCGGGCGTAAGAAACAATCCGAATCTCCAAGTCCGAAAAATAAAAAGAAGCCGGCACAATGAACCTAGTCCATGACACGGTCGTCGACAATGTACTCGACTTCCGGCGAGACGGTCGTCGACCTAGTCTACGGTGAATGGAAAACGTTTCTGTGGAACAATAACTTTAACGTTTCGGTGGAAGCAGCTTGAGTGGTTCCCTTTACGCGCGATCGATGCTCCAGCCTTTACGGTCTAAGGTCTTAATAAACGAGCCGCGGTGAACGAAACGGAGGAACACCGAGATATTAAATAGTTTTAAATGTTCATTATTCCCTCGGGGCCGGTACATAAATTCGGCCGTCCCGCGATATTATTGCACGAGGCCATGGCGAAGTTTGAATGGAAACCTAGTAAGAAATATTTCGCTCAGGAGCCGCGTTAAACGTGATCCCGCATTGGCGAATCGCTCAAATCCTGCGGATTGAACGGCTCTGCTCCTGCGTTGTGTTTTAGTCTGTGTCCATGGTATTTCAATAATACGGATGAACGAATGAATATTTCATTTTCAATTTAAGTTGCCGCTTCCTCGAACACCATTGAGACGATCTCGCGAGAATGTCTACCGCGCGAAGTCTCCGATTCAAACGTGGCAACTCGTCACCTCCCGTGAACTCTTTAAGGGAGCGAATTAATACACCGGCACGATCGTCGACACGATTCTTTCTCGTGAACGAGCTTTAAAACGGCGCTGCGTGTGGAGCTCCCGAAGAAGGAGTCGAATTCTTAAGCGCCCTCTAATTCTAGTTGGTAATTACGGTTAATTGCTCCCCGGAGATCTACAGCTGGGACGTCCGAGTCTTCCTGTATATCGCTTTCCACGTTTGTTCCGGCATTTTTGCGGCTCGGGTGGAAATGCGGATTCTATCACGATCGTTACGTAAGTAATACTGTTTATAGTCTGCAACAAAATGATAGTAATCTGTTTACCTCGTATATATTTTCGTTTTATTAGAAAAATTATTAAGGGCGAGGGGTGCTAATCAATGCAGCTGTGAAAGAAATCGTAACGCAAAAAGTTAATACGAAAGATAATCATGCTCGTACAGGGTTATCTAAAACTATAGGAAGATTTTTTTTTAAATAACAAATGGACTAATTACGGCTTTCAATCAAAATCGACACCAAACGGTAACTTTTTTTGAAGAAGTGATTTTTTTTAGTAGCTCTTGGAAAATTCGCCACTGCCATAAGAAATGTTCAATTTTTGAGAACGACATGGAATTGATGTTGATGGTTCATTAGCAACACTTTCACGAATGAAAACAATGTTTGTCTGCCAGACTTTAGTTTATCATGAACAGAACCAGTTTTATCAAGTTTGTTAATTTCGAATTGTTTCCTTAGATGACCGATTATGTATTACGAAAAAATCATGTAATTTACGATGTTTATTTTTTGTTGAACACTGATTATTAAAATAAATTTGAATAACTTTAACACGCTCTTCAATTGGATGCGACTCCATCATTAAAATTGTCTATCAATGTAGGTTAGAAGAAAAAGAATGTGACAAGAAACAAACATGGCGTTTGAGATATTCTCATTCGACATCTTAAAGGTACTTTTGGATTACCCTATATATGTAGATGAAGGTTATCTTTGATTTTCTGTTACGTTCGTTCCATAAATACACTCGAGGCCTACCGCTGCTACATTTGTCACTTTTATACGCTCATGATCTTTGCAAAATTCCGCCCGGGTAGTTTGCGAAGGGTCAGCCTCAGGACCCTCGCTCCGTTTTGGCTGCCGACCAATAATATACCACATATGATGGGTGGAACGGCCTCTACACGCGAGGTGCGTGGTACCTGCTTGGGAGAGGATGGAACGGATTTTCGGGGAGCCGGTCGCGTTCCGGGATGGGCGTGCGCGGTTTCTGCGAAAGTGGCGAGCGATTCTGGTCTCGATAGCGTGAAGATGATGGGCTTCGAGTGTAATGCTCGATATACCTCGCAACGAAATAATTGCAGTCTTGTGCTTGCTTTGTGTGGTCACCATTTCGTAGAAACACATTTATTTTGCTTCATTTTTATAGCATGCATGTAGATGATTATCTTCGGGTTTTCTCTTTCGGACGAATATGACGATATAACTGATGGAAACCAGTAAAGATAATTACGTGAACGTATACTGTGTCCTCCTGGAACATACTCAAGATATTATATGTATAATACACAAGATATCTAGTTCCGTTACCTTTGAAGAAAGTTTCCGCACAATGTGTCTATAATGCATCAGTTTTGGAGCACATCAAAGCAGAAGTAAAGTGATCCGCCGTCCATAGTATATTTATTCGGGTAACAGAAATAGCACGAGTGCCAGAAAAGATGCCATTAAAAATGCACACGTTGATGCGCAGTAATATAATGCGGGAGATCGAGGGCCCGTTCATTCGGTAGATTGAACGAGAAAGACTATTTACGAAATAACCTAATATCTGGCCATCGTAGGTAAAAGCTCGTGAAGCTTTTTCGAAATAATTTTTTTTTCCTGCCGCGTAGGAGGAAGTAGGCCAACCGTTATACCGATCGTTGGAGCCCGTGATTGCGCTTAAAACAGCGAGAAGAATTCAAAGGCCGGGTAGTACAATAATTGAACGACGAAAATGTAGCCGTCGCCGGTGTTCGCCGACCACCGGGTTAGCACCGTCAGAAAAGGGAAACAAATTAAAATAAAAACGGGTTCCGGGCACGTTCATTCGCGGACATTCTCCCCGCGTTATGGACGATGGTACGCGCGCGGTTTGCAGATTTTTAACAGTATCTCGCTGCGCGATTTTATTCCGCGAGAGGATCGCACGCCTCGTCGTTACCACCCGCGTTCTTCGCAACCACTCCTCCCCCGCCCCTATCCCGCAATACTCGAATGACCCGGGAAAATGAAATTTTACAGCGTTCCACGCGAAACACAGCCCTTAACCCGATCGCCCCCGGTGTCGCAACGAGTGAAACGTAATTCCTTTTCGTTGGCCGATTGGTTGTCCGGCGATCGCCGATAAAATGAACACCGCCCGCCCGCGATAATTACACCAAATTCGGTGATTCATGGTTACAATCAGTTTTATGTCGGCGACGCAATTTCATGATGGCAAGCGATGGCTTTGGCGACGGATAATGGATTCAGGATGGGCAAAATTTTATGCGGCTAATCCTTTAGAGTATACTCACGTCGCGCACTAAAAATTTAATGGAATCGATCGAGTCAATTTTCATTCGAAGAGACCCATTCTCGAGGAAAGAGAAATTAAATGCCCACTCTTTACGTCTTGATAGTACCTCAGTCAATTCCGTAATGGCCGATAAAAATTTTGACGACACTGCATTCAAAACAGACTGCATTTTACGCGGCTAATATTTTAGATAAAGCTCAGTCTGTGCACTAAACCTTTCATGGAATCGATGGAAGCGGTTCTTATTCACGGATGTCCGGTTTCGGGAGAAGATAAGTGAAATATTTACTCTTCGAATCTTGATGCTTTATAGCACCGCTTACTTTTAAATGATACTGTTATATCTTTATTTCAAGCTTGCAACAGCTGTCTGGAATGGGCAGTTTCTTCTTTGAAATTTACGGCGGTGTCGGATTCAGAAGGAAGAATGATTCATGAACAGACGTCTGAACCGAATTCGACTTTATTGAATTACAGCTGCATTTCCACTGGTCCATATCTTGTACACCAAACTAAACTGACAATGATGTGAATTCCAACATTTTAACGTCAAACGTCCATAACCTGACTAACAATCGTAACGCTTGTTGACACGCTGACCAACACTACTGTTCCAGTTTATTATTCAGATCAGCCTTTTGTTCTTTGCTAAGCAGTGAAATCATTGTAGTGCCGTAGAAATCGATAAACTAGACTCGACTCGGTCGACGAGACGGTAACCGTTTCTCGAACGAGTGAGTTGATGGATGATACTGGTTGGTTCCGGAAGGGTAACTCAGAATTCAGGCGCTGAGTTATACGAAACAAATATGAAGATCAACGCGTCTGAACTACGAAGAAGATTAATTGATCCGACGTTATTTCGTCCTGTTGCAAGAAGACCGAAGAACCAATCTCTTTTCATTTGTTAAACCTGATTGCACAATTTAATGTTCAATCCGTCCGATGAATCTTATCAACTCGCTACAAATACCAATATAAAATTTGTCAACCGTTCCTCTTCCTTCAATTCGTTCCATTTTACCTATTTACCTTCTCTATAGATTGTTTGAAACCCTACCTTTACTCGCTTTCCTCTGCTTTCTTCTTTAACCGCAGTTGCCAATTTCTTTTGAATCTTTATTCTGTAAACCACTGTACAACATATGGCTCTTAAAATTGTGTAAATAAAATGATTAATCATGCTAACTTAGTAGAATCCTTAAGAAGTTTGAAACTATCGTTACAATATATTTTACAATATTTATTTTACTAACCTTTATAAGCGATAATATTTTCTTTTGTATAATTTCTATTTCGTTTTCTTTACCTATCACCTTCTCTTTGTACTAAAAGGGTTTTTCCGTGAGTAAACGAATAAACAAATAAATTTTCCTTTCCTGTCACATGAAATTATGATTGAGATAGATTTTTCTTTCTCTAGTCTTTTCCTTAAATCTGTACCTTGCAATGATTACCTCACTGTTCCAGCCTACTTTTCTCACCGATTTCAATTTACATTTGCAGCCTGCAGACACTAATATAAATTGTATTCAATGAAACGATTCACAATTAATGAAATTATGTGCAGAATATATTGCTTATTCGGCACAGTATAACCTCGGCACGCAATCGAACGAGAAATTGTGAAAACAGCGTCAAATTGTCATGAACAGATAAAAGCTAGACCACTTAAACCACTTCAATTATTGCAAAATATTTTGCTATTCCACACATTATCGTCGGTGTCGATTGTGTTCGATAGCATTCCGTGGCATTCTACATGTTCGGTTATTCTGATAACGATTATTCTGATAATGAGATCCAGCTCTACGCAAACAGCCTGTACCCGATCGGTGATACGAAAATTCGTAAAACAAGATTCGACAAGTCGGCCCCGGCTTTGTACGAAAACGAGCCATCTACGTACACCTCGTTGTACAACGCTCGTGCCGAATTACCTGCTGAACAGCATTGTTTTCGCGAACAATGCGAACAACCCTCCGAGGTTCGCGCGACAAGCATCCTCCAACAGTGGCGCTCAAAACTACCATTAGCGCGCGTGTGAGACCAATAACTCTCGACTGACGGTCGTCGTGCAACTTTAAAACAAACTCGATGGTAAAGAATTCGATTAAAACTAAGAGAAATCCGATCGGCGTGTTCGCGAACGGTTCGGTCCGCGGACTATCGGTTATGTTATCAATGGTTTGACTAACGAGAGGAAAATGCAGCGACCACGTGTACATATACGGCGCCGTGAAACTTCGGCGGGAATAACTGTCACCAAACCCAATGGACTTGTCGGAAAGCGCCCTGACTGCGAAACAAACTTCAGAATTAGGAAGAAAGTTCGGCGAGAAGAAGTTTGTCGACGCATAACGAAGTTCTTGCCCACCGTTTCTGTGTAGACGCCCACCGATCGTCTTTTAATTGCTCGAAGCTGCTCGAAGTCTAATGGTTTTGCATTAACAATCGAACGTTTTTACGTTTCTCCCTCGGGACTACGTAAAAGTTTCTTCCGGCGGTTTGCGGTCATTTTATTGGAACAGATCTGATCTTTCTTTTATGACACACGAAAATGTAAACTTCAGAATAGATAGTCAGAATAATATTCAATGATGAAATTAGACTCTCTGTTGCCATTGGATATGTCTATAGTTACAGCAACGTCTAACATCAAAGGTGCAATTTAAAAATATAAAAAGAGTATATAGATTCCTTTTGTCCGACTATCCATTTTATAATTAAAAAGTGAATTGACGCATTAGGTTAATCGATGCTCAACTAAATTAAGAAAGTGAAAAACACCCTTTGAAAGAACACAGAAACGTTAACACTTTGACATCCATACTAGCAACGTAACAACATTTGCTTAATTAAATTAAAATTAAATTGTTATGATTGTTTCAACATTCTTACGTATAACGTATCCCAATAAAATTAAGAAGATGTGACAGATTATCATCCAAAATTAATTTTCAAGACTGAACAAATAATTCAGTCGCTCACATACGTGTGATGCGGCAGTCAAAGTGTTATAGGAAGGAAGGAAAACGCCAGAGAAAATGGCTGCGAGGAAACGCACGGTGTAGAGGGCAACAGGAAGTGAACGAAACGAAAGCAATCTGCATCGAAGATAAAAAGGACACGTGACGCGGAGGACATTGCAGTCCAATACGGTAAATGCCTTTTAATTATTGGGGAACGGCGAGGGGCAAAACCGAAGAGGGGCCGTCGGCACTTTGCAACGCGCCGTTCGATCGCTGCACCGAGTCCGAGATGAAACGAAATCAGATGGCCGCACGGCAAAAAGCTCCAGGCCACCATCTCACGTTCGATTAAACATTTTTAATTGCTTTCGTCCGATTAGCGAGTCGGGTGAGCGGCGTGTGCGCGCCAGAATTTCAGTTCGGTCCGGTAACCGCTTCAAAACCATCCGTCTATCCATAGCGCGCCTTCGTCCCATCGATTTCGGCGCGATGCTGCCTTCCCCATCCTTCTTTCCGATCGGACGCCGGATTATCGGAGTTAATCCGGTACCGTCGACAACCACCCCCGCCGCCGAATCATCTTTGATTGACTTTTCACCCTGTCGCAACCGATTTTTAGCCCCCGCTCGCGAAGCTCCGTAAAACTGCACGACTATTGCCTGTAATGAAATAGGAAACTGTCGTGTGTCCACTTCGATCGTAATTAACGGCAATTACAACGTTCGTTCGGCGCCGAGTAATATCGCGGGTCCGCGACGCTCCGCGTCCCCGCGGGATTCCCACGAAATACCCTGGGAAAATTGCGTTACCCCCTGAAACAGGCGTTGGTCGCCCAGTTAACCCCATTCAGACGCCCTCCATTTTTCAATATAGACGCCGTAGACATTTCCCAATTATCCTTTATTCTTTCCCGCACAATTTCGTGTTTTCTTTGAGCACTTTCGCAAACCATACGCACAAAAGCGAGGGGACGTTACTCATGCCGTTTTGTAAAAGAGTCTGGTCGTCGATTCGTATTTAAGGTGCTATTCAAGTTCGAACCTTCGAAAAATTTGATTTTTTATTTTTTTACATTTTCTTGAAGAACACAGGTTAAAAAATACACCTACAAAACCTTATATCTGAATTTTTATATCAACAAAGTTATAGTGAGTATACAAAATTTCGAAAGTGTTTTTCTGAAAAATCTGTATCTCAAAACGATGATCTTAAAATATCTCCAGTTGTACTGAACCAATTGCCTTCAAAATTTAGATGCACAGTCAGTATATTGATGCCTACAGCCCATACTAGAATCAACGTAAAATTTTTATTTTTTATGTTCCTTTAAGACCCCACTGTAATAAAATCAATAGGAAAAATCGATAAGCAAATTTCAAAATGATGGCACTTTTTATTTATCGACTCTTTTCTTCTCTTCTAGTACCTACTATAGCCAAACTCGTTCGAATCAAGAATCTTACACGTTATTTCAGTGATAAACAATATGGTTGCGATCTTTTTGAAATTCGACTATGTTTCAAAATAGCCGATACCGCCAGTTATAGCTTTTTCTAAGCAAACAAATTTGTAAACGTTATTAAAACATGCATAAATAAACCTTGCAAGTTTAACTGCAAAAAGTGATATAGTTTCTTCACAGTACTACACTAGAACACCCCGTTAATTCTTTGCCAACCCACAAATTGTAGAATTCAAATGTGCGATACAAGGGAAGCTTCCCAGCTGGTACGTATTTTATCACCGAATAACTGAAATGAAGGCAATCCACATAGAATGACGGTTTCCCGAAATTATATTTACTTTATGAGGAAGTGAAAAATTGTCGTCAGAATGAATCTACTCTGCACGCGTAATAACGTGTTACGGAAAACATGGGTAGTTCGCTAATTCTTTTCCCGTTGAAGTTCCATTTTAAAATTTTGAAAATATACGGACGGTGATAACGTGCCAACTCCACTTATTAATTTATTCTATGATTCTACGTATTAACTTTATTTCGTGTTGTAGATTCTCATTTCCACGGCAACGGAATGTCGGAATGGTGGCACCCATTTTTCCGGGCAGATAATTAATAAATATTAATACGGCCGTTTCGGTGCAGACTAACGAGAACAACGGGAGTTCGAATGACAGCCGCGGTACGAGGAACCGTCGCGTTGAATATCTTTTATCAGAGAATGTATGCAGGTAATCTGAACAATGTGAAACACCACGTTTCGCCGATTCATTCGGCAGCGGATCGTTTCGTCGTTCCGGCGCGGCGCGGCGCTCCGTTTGCTCGTAATTAGCAGGCTTCCTCTTTCATTTGCTCGCAGACGCAAGAGAAATATCCATGCGCGCGCGCGTCGAAATTATTTGAATGCGTCGATATGATAACGAATTCGCCGCTCGTCCCAATTAAACAGTCTCCCGTATAAATACAGCCGAGCGGGTTGTAATCACACAGCTCGTGAAATTTGAACACGTCGATGCTTCGATTTACATTTAAATAAAGTCGTGGAATTATGCATCGTGCCGCCGCTCCGTGCTCTTGCACCGGCGGCGCTGCGCTCTTCGTTTCCCGTCTCTGCGAAAGCGACAAGCCAGGTCCGACGCCCCGACGACGCTCGGGGTTGCTCTCGCCGGCGAAGAGACACCGAGTACAACGACGACTTCCGCTCGTAAAACATGGAGACGACCCATCCCCGATGATGCAGTCAAGATCAGTATTCGGAACACGGCAACGGATTTGCAAGACAGCAATCGTGATTCCCCATAAGCATTCGTCATAAGTGCTTCTTCGCTTCCAAGTGTATTATTCGTTTTATTTTATTCGAATCCGACTAGCGATTTATCTGATGCTTTAAACTCTTTGATACTTTTGGTACTAAATCGACGATAGTGCATCGACGTTCTTAACTTTCCCTTTTAAATTGCGCTGAACTGTTTTAGACACAAATTCGAAGAGTCCGAGTAACTGCATTTTAAAGTAATGTAATTTTTAAATCGTTGAAATTGTAAAGACCCTTTCGTAGGAAATGATTGAATGCATTTCTTAATTCATGTATGTATTGAGATCAAGTGGGTGAAAAGTTTAAATAAATTAGATGCTGTTATTTTTTAAAAGAGACTGTGTGCACTCTAATGGTCTTGCTTAATAAAAGAAACAAAATTCTTTCGCAGATTATATTCATTTTTTTAAATCAAATTCATTCATTTGCAGGAAAAAAATTCATGACAACAAATTCGTAGTGAAATTTATTTTTGTCACAATAGTCTAACAAAAAAGAATTAATAAACTTGATTCGAAAAAGGGTTAATTTGTTCTGTTGAAAATCTGTCAATAACGGGCGAACTTTCACATATAATTTCAAATCGATCCGCCGTTACCGAAATCGACGCCACCGCTATTACGCGCCATACTCGTTACAATTCGATTGTCTTTTGTCTTCCCCACGAGGTATTATGTTCGCATCAGAGAGATAGCACATGTATTGTATAAAGAGAGTATATCCGTTAAAACCTTTTATATCATTCTTAAATAGTTTATTCAATAATAAAGTATTGATTTAAATGTATTCAAATTCATTCGTGAGTGGCTTCATTTAAACTCCCAACATGTTCTATGAGAGTGTGAATTTGATTTGGGAAAAGGTGAGAGTAATTTCCAATCGAGAATGCCTAGTGCTAAATGTTAAACCGTCCGTTAAATAAAAGTTGGCGAAACCTATTAACCCTTTGCACTCGAAGCCATTTTAACTGTAAATCTAAAATAATTTTTCTGACTTATAGTATTTCTATTTTATATGACAGAGTGCATTTTATGCATGTAAAATTGAATCTGAATCTCATACACTTTTAACAACTTTTTAAACCTAAACTTAGTTAATACAAAAATTATCTTGGAACGTGATACATATAACAATTTTATTGCAAAGGGTTAATACTTTATTAACTTTTTCAATAATCGAACTGTGCTTAAGCAAAGCTCGATAAGTTTGTTTTAAATAGTAATTCCAACAGAATTTGTTACATTATGCTAACTAATTTAATGAATTATAGATGAGACGATCATAGTTCTTAAGCAAGTTTTAACGAATTCTTAATTGTTGATTGCCGTTTTGAAAAAAGCTATTAGAAAACTGCCAGTAGATGAGAGACGAAAAAATGATGTGCCGCGACTGGTACACAAATGCACAGTTCTATCCTAATTATCGGGGTCAATCGATTCGAAAAAGGATGACGGAAGAGTGGCTAATAGGGCCGCGTAGGGCGAGCTATGCGCGCGAACCAGGAATAATTGAGAGATAACGGTTGATTGGTCGGTGTATTAATTCCACGGGGCGAGGGTCGGCGGTGAAAGAGCTAATCGTACGAGCCCCGGTCATCAATCTCGAGCCTCGCTCCGTCGATTCTCCCTCATCCTTCAAAACTGTGCGCTGCCGTTGGTAACGAGATAGGTCGGCGAGATAATTTTTCGCAGCGATCCGAAGGTCCGCGGCCGTAAAAGTAGCCTGGTGGCGCATTTCCATTAGCATCGGTTAAAAGTGCTTTCCATTAGCGTCGACAGGCCGCGGGAACAAAGGGGTTCGAATACGAAAGGCCGGCGAGCTCGCGCGATGGAAGGTCGCGGTAGAAAGAGGAGATGATACCGGCTGAGAAAGTCCGGAGAAGGGAGAGTTGGGCACACTGGAAGGGGGTGAGAGGAAAAAAGGGGGGAGGAGGATCCGATGGGAAAAAGGACCGACAGATAATGGGGCTTGCTCCAGGCTGCTGGCCTAGGTGCGCGTCTACTCAAAATAATATCGTAGCGCGATGGGGCCCTCATCAATCACGCACTCTAATGAAAAGCCTAGCGTTAAAGCTGCGCAGTGAATGAGCCAGCCGGACCGACTAAACTCCACATCCAACAACCCCACCCCCAACCAACTCCCTCTCGTCGATGCTCGAATGGAACACAATTATCCTTTCGATGAAGAACGCGAAACTGAAAACGCCGATATAACCGCGAAACGGTATGGACGGTGTGGCGCAACTGCAAGCAGCTTACCTGTGAATGTTGGCAGGATTTTAATGAAATTTTAATGAGATTCGAGATTTCAGCTTCGATTCGATTCAGACTATCCTGTTTTTTTTCCGCGCGACACGATCGTTCAAAGATATCGATTTTCTTTTATGCGCTCTCAAAGGGCAACTTTCCTGTCGATCTTTCGATGGGGCACTGATTAACGTTACCAGATTCTTTTAAAAATCGATTTTGTAACTAAAAAGTTCAGAATTGTGTGCCCCACTAGAAAGAAGATTCATGAATTTTTTAATAATTTTCCGATGAGTAGAGCTAAAGAAATGACGTATAATTTACGGATATAATTAATCGGATTTGACGCTGCAACTACTTTTACTTTTGTACTAAAAAGTTTTTCACGTGAATAAATGAAATTATTATTAAAATTTTTTTATTACTTCATTTCACAGGCTTGCCTGAGACTTGAAGACCGTATGTCCGAATGGGTTTAATTATAGTTTTGTATATATAGTTGTAATTCCAGTAAAGAATGATGTATAAAATACGTCAAAGGACATCGCCTGATCCGTTAGGCATCAATCGTTTCTCGAAACGATGATTTCGCCTCTATGTGCGGTAAATTGTCTTCAATTGTCCCTGAGCTTGGAAACAAAAGTGGTCAATTTGGGTAAAGGAGATACTATTATTCGAACCTCGCGGCTCGTTTCTATAGCCGCCGATTGTCAACAACTATAAAAACGAGCCGCGAGGCTCGAATAATCGTATCTTCTCTTCCCAAATTGTCCACTTTTGTTTAGAAGTCGAGGGACAATTGGGGAGAATTTACTGTATGTAGCTCCTCCCTTTTGCTCTCCATCACCGCGCTGTCTCCTTGTCTTTGGCTTTCTCTTTGACGACACACCTGTCAACACTCAGCTAATATACGGACCACTTGGCTGCCGCTGAATGGCCCTCGAAATCTTTATTTCTCGGAGACTTGT
Source organism: Augochlorella aurata (assembly GCA_028455555.1). Classification (NCBI taxonomy): domain Eukaryota; kingdom Metazoa; phylum Arthropoda; class Insecta; order Hymenoptera; family Halictidae; genus Augochlorella; species Augochlorella aurata. The sequence continues at coordinate 2,406,297 of CM052162.1, forward strand.
AAACGACTTTCCGACGCGACGCGGAGAAATCGTCTTGCCGTAGCTTCGTCTTTCTTGTTCTACCGCGTTGCTTCTCTTTCTTCCTAGGCTGCTCTTTGTTCCCTGATGGTGCGAGCCGCGTCTCGGAGATTCCCTCCTTCGACGTTGATGGTTCAACGTTTGCTGACGATGAACGAATAAAAAGAGCCGTCGATGACTACACATACTTGAAACGTAAAGATCCTCCCGTCGCGTCGGAGGATTAAAAAGCAGAAAAACTGTAAAACTGGATGCAGAATTATAACCTAGAAAAGTCTACCGAAATCACTCTTAAAGGAAGTAGAATTTGTATATATTAATAAAGCCTTATTATTACAAAACCCAACCCTATCACATCTGAAAAGAGAAGTGCATTTCGTGTGCAAGCATTACAGGCGTTCATTGCAGCACCCTCTTTAGAAGCGACATAGCCACTTAGGTATCGAATTAAGGATATACAAAACCATTTAGGGGTTGATACTTAATTAGGAATTTTGTCTAAAGAAAATGGACATTTTCTTAAATGACTACCTCACTTAACCCTTTGCAGTCCTATGTCTAGCCCCCAAAACTATTTACTTATTTTTTTTATTTTCATATGAAATTAAAACATATTATTGTGTTACATATATTTAAACTTTAAAAAAGAATTAGCAAATTTTGTTTTTCGACGAAAATTAATTTCGACCAGCAAGGCACCTACGTATAAGCTTAATACGACCACAAAGGGTTAAGGGTACATAAACGGTAGAACTTGAAATCATATTCTTCCTACTGAATCTAGAAGAATTTCCTTAGTAACATACTTCCTACCGCAATGAACCGTCTAGGATCAAAAATTCATAGTCTACAACATATGATCTTGTGACTAAACTTATCGGGCACTAAAAGTTTCCAACGTATCATCCTAGCAATGACTAGATTGAATATATTTATTCTTCTCGTCATTTTTGTCATAATGTATTTTCAGACGCTTTATTGCGGTATTACTTTAAATCTCACTGGATAATATACCGCAATAGAGCGTGCACCCGCAGTAATAGCATACACCCCATTTTCCCTTGATCCAATCATTTCCGACTTTACAAGTTCAACAACTCCAAAATAAAAAATGTTCACGCTCAGTGTTAACGCGAACGTTCAATAATCCAAGGTTCAAATTTTCGTTACGCGCGAATTAAAATAAAAGTTCTATTGGAAAAAATTCTCAGTCCCTTAAGAATTTCTTGTTCCAAGAAACAACGAGCTGTGCGCCTCTGATCTTCACCTCGCGCATGTTTCCTTGCCTTTTCCTTTAGCACAAGACACCTGCCGACTCTCTGTTAATGTACACCAGTGTTCTCGAGTGACTCTAGAAATGCTGTTCTCCTTCTCGTTTCCGGTTTACGATTCCCCAGGCGAAACAGCAGGACGAGGTAGGTTTTAAGGTCGCTCGGAAAGGCGTTGACTCGAATGACTAAACTATGCACCTCGTTGCGTCAATGGCGGCGACAAATGCCACTTCAGCTGCGCCGGGTTCCAAGCGTTTGTTTATCTGGCGGTGTACCTGATATTCGTTTCTCCTCTACCGCTTTTTGTCTTGCTTCCGAAGAAGACAGTCAGTGAATCATCCGTGAAGCATCCAGTGAATCGCTGACGCCGTTCGAGCGTGCCGTATCGTGACTTTCCAACGTTGATGGTTTTTGGCGTATCGAAGTTTTCGGGAACTTCGAACTCGGGCAAGATCTGTCGGTTTTGCCGGATCATGTCAAGAAAACGTGGACGAATTGTTTGGAAGTTTAAATAAAGTTGATCTTGGAATATAATGCTGCATTTGTGATCGATTTCAAATTGACACGAAGTTGCGAATTTTTATATTTCTGCGGTATTAAGTAATCAGAAAAGGATACTCGACTCTACAATATCCCTGATGACGTCAATGAGAATTTTCTGTATATTAATTTTGAGTACTCTATTTCTTGACAATTACAGATGCAACGTGTCCTTGACTTTTTTTGAAAATTTGGGCACCTGGAAGCAGTTTAATAAATGTTTACGGTTTTTCTAAAAGGATTCTGGTACTTCGTAGTCCTGAGTAAACACTATTCCACTCCAGGTATACATGTCTAGGAATTCACTTTCTTCGACTGAAATTATTTTAGTCTAGTCTATACCTATTCTAGACCTATATATTCTATACCTATTCTATACCTATATATTCTATAGCTATTCTATAGATACATAGGTATATTCTAGGTAGTGTCGAATTCGTCTCGACACCAGCTAAAATATTATCAAATCAAAACTATGTATTAACATTTAACAAATCGATGAGGCCAGCATTTTTTATGAAAAAAAATTTTTTTTTAAGCTTTTACATTTTAATGTGTATAAATGTAAATACTGAGCAATTTTTGTTGGAAAATTTTTTTCCAGATTATTGGAAATATCTGAAATATCGTTGTTTGTTTGTGAAACTGGATGCGAGCGCCCAGTGGTCCGGAACGCGTAATGGTCAAAATTAAATAGTATCTATAATCGAAATATATTTCAAAAAATCGTATTTCTATGGATTGGTCAGATGATTTTTAGTCTTCTACATTAAAAATAAACCACTTTAATAACTGTTTCGTTGTTAATATGTAAAAAATCTCTAGTTAGATGATATAATATTTAATAGGTATTGTAAACATACCACAATGTATTATATATCTTCTGAATCAATGAACTAACGGGACCGATATCCCGACGCCAAAAGTAAAAATTTACTATTTATTGAAATTGTAGATAGTAGATATGGACTGTTTACAGCTGTGGCTCAAACTGGCACGACGCGACGTGACGTTGAAAATGCCGCGTCGCAATTTGTTAAAATCCATATAAAATTATAAAGCGCAGTTTTAAATCACAGTTAAAATTTGTATGATCCTTTTCGCAATACTGTAAGCTGTCACATAAAACAAATCTGATGTCTATCATATTCTACTTTTTTTAAAATCCTTCTTTAAGTCTAAATTGTAAATATTTTCGTATTACATACATATTAATTAAAATCTGTCTACACTGCAATTGAATAACTAAAATATAGGTACTATTAAACGTTAACACATAGAAGAAATTAGTATTTGAATGCTTCTAACCGTGTCATTAAATCAAATGCTTCAAACTTTAATTTCAAAATTCGAACTTTATAACGTTATATTTAATTACAGAGTTATCTGATAAAAGTAATCGAAGTTTCAAAGGCTTATCAGGTCGTAGGTAGAAATATTTTTTTCATAAATTAAAGTTGAGAAATTGATTTTAGCTTCTATTAGATTCTAGCTTCAGACCACTGTGCAGGATTAAGACGAGCGGGAATAGTCTGAAGTGTCCAATTCTATATAAATGCAAATGAGGCGTAAGTTATAATTTGATTGCGGATGTCCTGTTCTACTTCTTTACTTTACTTGAAAAAGTTGAAACCACTTAAGTTTTACGAATCGTTTTCCTGAATTGCAAATAAAGTAAATCTATGACGAGTTTGATTCGAATTTTTTAGACGTTACGAATGGATGAAACTTCACAGTCTAATTTTCATTCCCATTTTCATCAGATTAATCATAAGTTTCTGAGAAACAACAATCAATTATCAAAGTGTCCATTAAGTAAAGTAATTTGAGCAAGACTTCTCATGTACCTAAAATAATTAAACTAATTGATTCATCATCAATTTTCATATTGAAGTTTATATCTCGAGATCATCAACTCCTAAGTAGCTATTGATTTCTTTCTGTGACATGTGTTACTTGCGCATTTGTCTCTAAACATCGAAATGTTTAGATAAAAAGCGAAATACTACTTGAAGTGCTACTTTTTCCAGCGGTGTACAAGCCACTTAAAGCTCGGGGAGATATGATAGCGTGCACAGGTTCACGCGAAATGCAAGTTTGCACGTAGAAAATTCTGCAGAAGCTAATTAATTGAAGCACAATGCGTGCGTGCTGTGAAAGAATCGGGCGATCACCATTGTTGACGATAAACCATCGCCACAGGGGTTATTACACGTGCCCATTAGAACGGCTCGTATGCTAACTGCTTTGCGCATGCTAATAAAGGACGCTTTGACTTCGACTTGTTGTTCTGCTTCTCTTTGTATCGTTCTATCGACTTTTGTCAATCGAATCGATAATCGACGTAATTCTATTCGGGTAACGAGTGTAAAATGTGAGTTTAAAATACTTCCTGAATTTGAAGTAATTTTAGATCTCCTACTCATGTCTAGATTATTCCACAATGTTGCAGACATAAAATTTTCTGAGCACGTATCTAGAAATAATTAAAAACAATTTTTTAAGTTGCCTTTACCCGGTACGTAATCGACTGTTCTTACATCTCTCCTTTTCTTGTGTTTATTCTTACTTAATAAAAATATATGTCTTAATAGAAATATATATATATATATATATTAATAGAAATATATCTCTAATCACTTTATCCACAGGTTTGATATAAGCGCTACGTAATAGCAGTTGTAAATCTAGTTTTAACTCTTTCTCTAAATTCATAAAAACCATGGCATTAATTTCATCAATCTCCTTGTGCTGCCTTTCAACTCAGACATTCCAATACGTAACACTAACTTCCAGCAAACCAGCAATAATAACTCGGCCGAGCCAGCCAGCGCAAGAGGCGATTAAAATATAAAATTCAGTAGCGAGTGACATTTTTTGCAATTGCTTTCAAACCGTAAGAATACTGGTACCCTTTAGCGAACCATGAAATCTCTTCATAGTTTATGTCCCATAGTTTATGCGTTCCGGGCACGTCAGACCGTCGAGACATAAAAATTTTACAAAAGCGTGGCTCTCGTGCGCGCGAGTTTCCAGCCGCGGTTTTTGTTTCCGGCGAAGTAAACGTGGGCGTCCGTGCGGCTCGAATTATAACCCGGAAAATTTTTAAGAGGATTTCCGTGCGGTGCGTTTGAAAGCACGGACTCGTGTGTTCGTACAGCCCTGTTCCGCTTTTCGAGGACAGCGGGGGCTGCGGAACAAGAGAACTGCGAGTACAATGGCGCCAAATGATACTTGAACACTAAATTCCCGATTTCTGATAAAACGTTGACACTTGAAATGTTACTGCTCAACGAGCTTGCGCTCATTTTAAATCTTGAAGTCTCTGTTTTTACAGTTCGTTGCATATTTCTAATTGCATGTTTATGTATGGTATATGGGTGAGAAACTGGAAGCATGCTGGAAGCATGATTCATATAGTATGTGTTTGAAGTTAGATGGACGTTGATTATAACCATTCACGTGCTCCTAAAATAAATTATTGTCAATAGTAATACGTATGTACCGTCCGTTGCTCAGAAGAAATCCGCTGAGGAAAGTGTGGGACAGATCTCTAACAACCCGCCCATGTTAATGCGCTCGCAGAAGTAGGGTGAAAGCTTTTTCCCTCACTGGCAGAAATGATCCCTTCCTATCAGCCCCAAGTTAGCCGCACACTGAATCTCCACGAAACGAAGGACTCGAGATTGGCCGATTATAAACAAACAACGCCTGTTGACTCCCGTCACCGTCCCGTTCCCCCGTGGTCGCCATTTTCTGGTAGGAACACGTCTGACGCGTCAGCCTGTGCTTTGTGTTGGATGTGTCAGGAGGCGTAGAACAATCGAGACAAAGTGAAAGAGACACAACAATTACGAGATGCAAGAGCGTTGACTTATCCCTAAAGCATTAACTTCAGATTCTTCTGATCAACACTTGATTATTTGTAATTACTATTTACTAGTTAGCAACTTGATTAACTTTTTATTGCATTATGCTGCAAACGTGCTGTACTATACACGCATTTTTATATTTATGTTGTATCATATGATATCTTACCCCTACGTTAACGAATAACGTTGAGAACCTAAAAGTAATATCGGGAAATGAGAAAATGAAACGCATAAAGTAAATGACGCAAAGGGCAAGGGAATTGGTCGCCCACTCCATCTAGCCTCTTCCAATATTTTTTTGATTCCAGACTTTTGATTATTATTGGCTAAGTTACGCGCTGAATAAGAGACGTGATTAGGTGGAGCGGGTGATCGATCCCCCTTACTCCTCGCGTCGATTACCTTGCGGGTCTCCTCGTTTATCAATAGAAGTGAGTTTCGGGAGGTTATTGGCACGTGGAGACTACGAGCGTGAAGATCTGAGCGTACTTACTTTCAGTCTATACTAATCACATTTAGCGCTTTAGCCAGACAATAAGCGAGACAATATCGAGTCTTGTGCACAACTTTTCTCTCTTCCGACAGCCGTACAGTAAGCACTTATTTTATTGTTTCTTTCATTTAAAGTTACAGGAATTGTTCCAAAATTTCAATGTCATTTTTAAATTGGAAAGAATTTGTAGTAAACAGCGAGTGGAGAACTCAAGATACATTTTAATTTGAGATTGCTACGAATTAATACGACGCTACTAACATTGGAAAATTCTCTAAAATATTTTCGTGAACGACTGTATGTAAAGTCGTGAAATTTGTAGACTCCATCTAGAACGAAGTAACTGCCGTAAGATTGGACCAAATGATTTAATATTTTTGATAACTTTGAAATTAAAAAAAATTTCAAACACAATTGGGTGGAATGGCAAAATAATTAAGGAATACAGCAGAAGTTTTCTTTCATAAAATGCATTATTCTTTGTCATTCTACTCAAATGCTATATTTGCAAAGATCTTTTTACTAATTGTTTCCCAAACTAATCCGTTTAACATCTGAAAAAATTCAACTCGTTTTATTCAATTTTTAAAAAGTTATTTCGTTTCAGAAGGTGTCCGCATTTATTTGCTCGCGACTGTAAGTCCTTTGTTACTGATCGAACGCGATCGTGTAACGCGAAATTTCTCTTCCTTTGGCCGAATGATTAACGAGAGAATAGTTGCGGAGTAACGAGAGCAATCGCGAGGCAACGAATGAAGGCCCAAGAAGAATCAAGCGGGGCTCGTTTCCGAACCAGTGACGACGAACCCTCGAGAGATCCATCCTGTGACGGGGCACGATGTGTTACAAAGTCGGTACATTTGTTCCGGCGAGTACAACGCCGAGGAAGCATTAAAAGGGTAGCTAAACGAGCACGTCTCGGCGTTCGGAGGCGGCGTTTGCGCTGCATCGGTCTTCTTCCTGACGAATTTTCGTGTCGCTTCGGCTTGTCTCCTCGCTCGTTTCCCTCGCGTCGCATCGCGTCGGAAGCGGCAGCGTCCTGGTCGTTTTGAGAATTTGTCTTGGTCTTATCTTAGCGCACTGCTGTAACCATCTGCTGCAAGAAGACCGAGCGGAGCGTGCTCCCTACCATAAATTCCCATCATGTTCAAAGACAAACAGAGTGGAATTGATCCGCTCCCCCGACGCGTTTGGGGGCGGAGCACGAAGGGCCGTGGATCGGCCGAGGAAGGGCGGCGGGATGGGAAGGAACACGAGCAATCTGCGTCGCGTTTTCTTTCGGTTATCGAGCCAACTGACTGGCAGTTTTCCGTAGAAACAATTTATCTTCATCGCGCGATCGGCGCAATCTGTAACGCGGCGAGAGTACCACGCCGGGCAAACATCCTCCGTCCGGCAAAGATTCCATGGGATTTCGCCCAAATGCGGCCCCAATGCGGCCCCAATTCGGCCCCAATTCGGCCCGAATGCGGCCCGAATGCGGCGAGACTGTGTGAAATCTCGCGGTTTCATCAAGGAAACTTTCCATGTAAAGAGGAAACATGGATTCGCTTTATCTTCCGGGTTATTGAAAGGCGGTCACGGAAACGTTTAAACTTTGAACGTTGGCAGCAGATGCTAGATTAACCGGTCGGCTACCGTATTTCATATGAACCCACGGTCCCTCGCGTGTCGTTCCCGCCGATAAGAGATACGAACCTGTGGAACCGACTGCATTGATTGTCCCATACTTCTTAACATCTTGACTTGCAGTATCTTAGTGGGAACACGGTGAGGATATTGGATGGACCAGAACTAATGTCGAAGACTTTGAAACCAAAGGAACCCGATTAACATTGCAAATGGTTATGTTTAGTTAGACTTTATTTTATTAGTTTTTAACTACGTGACAGTTTTGTAGAATTTAAAAAAAAAAGACAAGAGAAACAGAATGGATACATTGATATTGGTTTTCACGATAAAGGTCTTTTTTAACAATAACATGTATGTCCAATACGTTGTTTCATGGTTTTTGTTTATTTTTCACGGAAAATCGAGTTGTTGAAAAAGGAATACAGGTACAATAACATTATACGTATACTCTTTTATTTGAAGTATTAAATATAATTTAATATTCATAGAACTTCTATGGATTCTTTTATTAGATTGAAAAATTCAATCATTGTTTTTTCGGTATCAAAAAGAGTCACATGCATTGCTTTTATTCCGGGTGATAGAATTTTTAGTGAAAAAAAAACTTTACATATGGCGCCAAAAGTTTCCATACTTCTACGTTGAATTGTATATATGTAACTCACTCTATTTACGAAAAAAAAACAAAATACGTTTGCAACGTTCAAAACGTTCCAGACGTATGAATGTTGTACAGTGGTTCCACTGTTAGATGGAACACAAAAATTTTTCCTGTACAGGGTAAAACACATATATAGTTTATAATAAAAGTATTGATACACTTTTTAAAATAGTATAACTTTTTTAAAACTGTACTAAATGGTTTAAATTTTTTAGAAACGTTGAAGGGACCGGTTTACTGTGTAATGATTGAAATACTTTTTCAGTTTTGCTATTACCTGGACTGACAAAAAAGAATAGAAAACTCACGTGTTTTCAACTTTTTTTATTTTCACCTACAACGAAAATTTAAAAAAGCGTTTCGTAGGTCTCGGTAACTCGTACGCATACTAAACATTTAATCGAAATTCAGACACTCAAAATAAATTTCACATTTGCAATTATCTCTCGGCATAGTTACAAAAATCGCTTTAGAATTTTGCTGAAGTATTCAGCGCACCACAGTGCGATCAACTACCAAAGGAAGAATGAAGATGAGATTGCAGATCTTTATGCAAGGTAAAAATTATTGGCATCAATATCAAAAGACATAAGTCATACAGAAATGTATTTCCACTTTTAGTAATTTCAATAAATCAAAAGTAATTTAAGAATTTCCTTTAATTCTTCACGTTTGCCATAAATCTATAAAATCCACAGTCTAACAACCAAAGATTCGAATACATAAATTCAAGGAGAATGAAAAGGCAAGGCTACTAAAATTTATCTCCTTAGTTTCAAAAAGCCGTAATAAACAAGTTTTGTATCCTTTTTGTTGGATCTCCTCGTGACGCGATTCAAGCAATAATAGGAATAATTCCAAGGTGCAAGTTACAGTAATAACGGTGTTCGGTTACACACGTGATTTAGCCAAAAGTTCCGACCGATCGCAATAGAAAGGAACGGTCGTCCTAAAATGGAAATCACGTCCTCCTTGCCTGAACGTCTCGTTCGTCTCGAGGACGTGAGCCGCATTTCCCTCTCGGTTTTTCGTCCGGCACTAATTATACCGAAAAATTCTCTCCTGGCCGACGAGTTTCGAGTGTCTCTCTAACCGAGAGCTCTGTATAACGAACACCGTATCGTTGCCTTTAATCAAAGAGACCGTAGAGAGCCGACTGAAAATCCCATTCGAGTTTCCGGCCGGTTCATATTGCTCCTATCGTCGTACGTATCGTTGCAAAAAAGGGGAAACGTGTGTTTGTTGACCGATTCCGGCATTGCTATGAAACTGCGGATCGCGTTCAATAGTATTTAATCATTGGACTGCAGATATCTGCAGAGGTTTTTCAAAACTGACTGGCGAAAAAGAGAATTATTCCGCACGAAAATGAATTCTACCTGATTGCAGAAGAAAACTTTGATTAACATTAATCGCACATACTTATCGCTTCGGAAGAATAATTATAATATCGGAATTATAATATCGTGTTAAACGGTGCATAAACATAAATCTTATTCATTCCCTAAAAATTGAAATTAACAGGCTGAGTGCCATTAGTAACTAATTAGTGAAAATTTATAATAACATTATTCATTTAACTCTTTTGCATTATAAAAGTCCTAATAATGTTCAGTTCGTTCAAATATATCGCAATTAAAAAATGAATCTCGAGCCATAGTTAGGAAATGATAAGGAATATTAAGTTAATTAATTCTTCTAGGAAATGATAAGGAATAAAAAGAGATTTTTAGGCAGCATAAAGTAAAAGAGATCACAGGTCGAAAATTAATTTTATAATGTTCTTTAATTCGTAGAGAAATATCCGCGGCCTATTAATTAATGCCGAGTGTCGAGTGAAAAAATGTACGATATATTCAGCTGGATATGCAATGACAGTGAATTTCGTACAAACTCAATAATTACGTGACCACAAAGCTTTCGATCATTAATACCAGCTTTCATTCAATGCACCCGCAGCCAATTTCCTAATCACGTAGCATTAGGGGCAGTCGTGAATTCTAAGGCTATGGCTATCAAGAACCTCGGTGTTCGTACGAGGGCATAGAACGCAGGGAAATCCTTATCAAAGTGGATTCTCCGTGGGTAATCGGCTATATGATTTATTGTAACCAAAGGGTCTACTTTCATTTCCGGAGTGGTCTAAGCCTTCCCGATCCTACCGCGACTCAATTGGATCCTCCGACGTTAGTCAGCCTGTTCCTCCGTTTGATCGGTGACTATATTTGCGTAATATGCTGTATACTCCATGGAAGCTATATAGTTAGGCATTCCGAGTATGCTCGTGTCACACGAGTAGAGCCGCTCCTGGAACTAAGAATGTTGTTCTAATCTATGGAAGTCCGTGACATTAATCTATCGTTCAAATGTTTGACGAAAGCTTGGAAAATGGAGTTCGTTGCAATAGCGAAGTTTTACCATTAAATTTCACGGCTTAATCCTTTTGGAACGAATCAAATATTTCCTGCTACTGACGGCATTACGAATGAAATGAAACATTTATTGAAAATACGTTTCAATTTCATTTTATTGAATGCGATACCAGGTACGCAAATGCATGGTAGATATGATTTTTTTGGAAAGCATCCTTTGATGTGACGAAATGAGAATCTGGAATTATTTGAAATACTATTTCCGTTTAAATTTTTTGCGAGCGTCGTTCTGCCTCATAATTTTGTACTTATCTCGTACAATTTATTAAAAGTAAACTTTATAGAACTTTGTTCATAATTCAGTGAAATGTGACAACTTTCATAAAGAAATATGTCAACGCTAGGATAATGCTACTACATTAGGGTAATAATGACAAGATTGGATTTAATCAAAGTCCGTGCAATTTCTATTACAACATATGATTTAGTAACAAAGTTTATCGAGAAACGTCTCATTAAAACGTTTTTATAATTTCTAGTTTTATAATTAATAGTAAGTACTATAACTCGCAAAAGACAAATGATATCCAAAAACAATTCAAGTAAAAGTTATATAAATAATTTTGAGCCTACAAATCGATGTGACAATTCTTTTGAAAAGAAACATCATTTTTTAAGAAAATCAGAACAACGAGAAGAAAATTTGGCGCTTTATAGGCCCAGAAATACGATGCAACTTTCATTTGATTCAATTTTGGATAAGTTCTGTCTTCTGCGATGTCGAATACTTAAATAGCAGAGCAAGTTCGACTGCCATGTCGATCATGAAATTAATTATTCAGATTTGAAAATTAATTTTTACACTAATCTGTTATATTTTCTTAATTTTCTTAAAATTCGCGAAATGTAAGAATGTTATACAACTTTACTTTGCAATGTCAATTTAATTAAATAAAATATAGCAATTCTATGAAATCGTTGATATTTCTGGCGTGACCAATTCAGATTCATAAAGAGGTCTATTAAACACTTGTGCAAAGTTTAAATAAAAAATGAAATGTGTCAGTCACCGGGACTCGCATGCAAGTCGTAGATAACGGCAAAACTATCGAACGCTGGATGCGCAAAATTGTTTTCGCCGATAGAATAAATGTATCCCATCGATGGAAACTAGTTAAATGGTTCACGAACTCCTTGTGTTTTCAAGCGGGTATCTAACTCGAAAAGAGCAGCAACCAGATCCGCATGCGACCCGTGGTTGTTTGTTGCATTTCGATACCCTTTCGAGAATTTTTCGCACGGCTCGACGCTCCCAGAGCACCCGAGCGCTATCGTATGACGAAGCGTTGTTCGATTAGTTTCGCCTCGAATGGAGAGCCCGGAAGTATTCGGGCGAGTAGCGAAGTTTTCCTCGTGACTCTGTCGGTTCGCCACCGTGAAACAAGCACGGATTGTAAATCCGGCATGAGTTATCGCCGCGTTTCGATCAAAACTGTGAAACTGCAGTTTCAGGCCGGGCACGTAAAATTTTTCACTGGAAGTTCTTCCGGTTACATCGGCTCGCTGTTCCGTGAAAAATAGTTCCATTTTGTGGATGTCGTTTCCCCAGGATCCGGTACATATGTATCGAGCGCGTTTGCGTGTCGCGGCTGGTCCGCTAATCGCATTACACAATCCTCGGAAGTAGAAAACCAATTTCCCCGCATGGCTCTTCCGCTAACTGTTTTTACGCAAACATCTACCACTGCTTAGTCACGGATGGGCCCCGTCAAGTCTATGAGCTTCATTGTCGAAATGAGATGGCGATTCTTCGCTGTTGAATACTTCCAAACTCTTCTGGGCAACAAACCAGTTCAGGACGTTCCTACTTTTTGAATACTTGTGTTCTACTAGTAATTAACGATTTTTATATTTCTTCTTGTTCTTTATACAAATTCTGAATTTTTGTACTATTTCTTAAGTCTTTTTATGGCGATAACAGCAATTTTTATTATTCGATTTTAACGATAAATAATTATTTTCTATCAATTGTGTAACACCCGTTCTTAATATTCTATCTTTATTTTACACAGTTTACAATTTTTTCATGTTCATATTCTAACAGACATTGATGCGAAAATATTACAATACTACTAGTGACCTCACTATTTTATTGCTGCCGAATAAAACGGATATATTAATGCGTCGACAGTCTATCAAAAATGAGATTAGCAGACACTTGAACCGAGCATTTCGATGTCCCGCAGGGGCCTGGACAATGGACGTGTCAAGATGGATTTCGACTATCGCAAAGGTCAGTTTTCGAAACAGTTCGACAGGGCTACCGGTAATATTTCTGCGCGATATTCGTGACAGGTACGTGTCTGCCAAAGATACGGTGTCGACAATGGATAGTTCGGTCCGCGAGTCGACCGATAAGCCGCGGCGTCGATTTTTCACGCGAACGACACGGTCAGAAGTCGACGCTCTTAAAACGCGTCCCCCTGTGGAAGTCGAAATGTCCAGCTGGACCAGGGAAACCCTCGAAAAGTCTCGTTGCAAAGAGCGGAAAGTACGAGAGGCTCGAGGTTCTTAACGGAGCCGCGGCCCGCAACTTCTCAAGGGGTGGCCGGGAAATAAGGGCGTGTCCCGTTGGACCCGTGACTTCCGACTTCTGGCGACCGCATTTCACTGGTGCCCTTTTTCGTGGTTCCGTATTTTTGTCCTCGGCCGACTCTCGATAGTCTCTCGATACGGTTGGTGGAAACCGCTCTTCGCTTTCCAATGTTTCTGTTTTCCGAGGCGGTGGATCGGGCGTCCGCTGAGAAACATTTTCCCGGATCGTTTCTCTCTGCTCTTCCTCCTCTCTCTCTCTCTCTCTCTCCATCACTCTCCCTCTCTTCCTTCCTCTCTCGCACTCTGTCGATGATCGGAGCTTCTCGCCAGCCCCTGATTCATCGATTTTCGAAGATAATATCGGGTTATCGGTCGGTCGCAAATTGAACGGAATGTCGGAGAAATGGCCAAGCGGATGGCACCCGGAAGAATAACCCGAGTGGGATACCGGTGAACAAGAACGGTTCTATAGAGTATCGATAGGAAAACGGATGTTCGCTTGCATCGAGCGGGCAACATGAGCATATTTCAAGCCACCGATCGCACCTCGTGAACTTGACGGCCGCCGTGGTTATCGTTCAACGCTGACAGCCACGAATATTGAAACATTTTCTGAGCTGCTGAAACAAATAATTCCTCTAACTTATTTTCTCGACTGAAGAGTTTGCTGTAGTGAAGAGTCATCTCCACTTTTCACGTGTGTCATCCTTCATTCTCTTGCTGTTTGTTTGAAATTATATCCTTGATATTTCAATAATAATTTCCTCTCGAATAGCATGATGATAGTTAACCCTTTAGTAGCTTGCGCAGGAATGATATATTACACACATCATCTTTAGTCGAGAACAAGGAAATAAATAAATAAAGAAACTAGCTAGATATACAACAACTGTCTTGTTGTAGAACAAAGTATTATTTTAAACCGTATAAACGTTATTAAATTCGAAACTATGTTTAATTCTCTATGCATGCAGAATTTTCTATTATGAATCGAGTGAAAAATTAATGTACAGTTTAACTATTGCAGTAGATAAAAATATTTGACCTTTACGGGGTTAAGGATGTCAGATTCGGACCAAATATCCTGTACGGAAAGAGATTTAAAAGTAGCTTGAGCACAATTCAAAATATTTGCAATAAAATTAATAATACGAACGGACAAACGGATGCGGAATTCGTTCAGAGACGACAATGGAAACAATTTTTGAAAAAACCTGCCAGATATCAGATGCAGCTAACTGACCCCGAATCTAAAATCGTGATAGCCCGTGACAGTGAAATTGCTTTCCAATCGTAATCGTCGTTTCGGCTACCTGTTGGAACCTAGTGCAATTTTCCTATCGATGCACTCCGATTTCTTCAGATTCGTCTTCCTTACTCTTTTTCTTATGCACTGCCCGCAAAGTGGAATCTATGAGCCCGTGAAAACCGTTCTCTAATAACCACGTTTTACTGCCGCCCAGCGATTTACGTATCTCATTCCGTTACCAATAGATTTTCACCCACGGTTCAATTTGTAATGGCTTCTTCGATCTCGGCCGTATATAAACGCTTTCGGCCTACTATTGCCAATGCCAAGAACATTTAACTTTCCATCGGACGCGACGTTGATTAAAAAACTTTTCAGCCACAATATGTTCCGAGCTGTCGACAGGAACTATGCTGCAGCTCTTAGAACCTTCTGCGGTCCTTGTCAACAATTAGGCGATCTCTTGGAATACAGTTTTCATACTTCATTGACATGAACACGAGGAGTTTATGCGGTGTGTTCCGTAACATATGGGACCCACTTCAAGAATAGATTCTACACATGAAAACAATACAAGAAAGTTTATATAAATATATGTCTTGTTTAATTTTGTTCTTCAGTTATGGCGAGTTTCTTTCTTACACACTATAGTGGCTTTCGCAGACAATTATCAGTTATTAAAGTAAATAATTAAAGTTAAAGCATATGTATCATACCTTTAGGAAATATTATAATGTAAATTATTAAATTACAATATCTTTTACGCGTAATTCGCGTCGAGCTCTGCCGTATGAAGAAACGGTTACGCGCAAAACTCAGCCGTACCTAAGAGGTTAACTCGAAAACAAAGTCGAATACAACGTATTATTAGTTTACAATTTTTGCGTAGCTGTATATGGACAGCAGCTTGTAAGTAAATCGCCAAATTTTTAACGAGCCGACCTAAAGAGCTTCAAAGATTTTTGGCAGTGTGAGGCAGAGACTCGCCTCGCTTTCATGGCTGCCAAGGTTTAAGGCGGCTGTGGTCCAGTGTCCCACGAACGACACCGCAACCGCCATCACCATTTACTCTTTGGTAAATTTCCAAAGTTGAAACTTTCACGAAACGTGAGTATGCTCAGCGAGCCATGCGCACATACTGCTAACACTTCGTCTGGCTCCTTCTTCATCATCTTACTCGCGGTTACACACCCCGAGGCGGACAGGGAAAGTCGTTAGAATGATGTAGTACCGGGAGTTTCTAATCTCTTAAAATCCTTTTTCACCGTCTGCCCTCGTTGTACCATCTTGGTATCCTGAATTTCTTTATTTAAGGGAATTGTCCTCTATTTGGAGACGTTCATCACTTTGCAAATTGGAGGGGCAAAGAACCATCTGCTTTGCCGCAAAGAGCTATCACCGCGTTCCTGCAAATTGCTGGAAACTCGATGGTTCGGATGCAAATATTTTATCCTGGAAATACTCATTCATTTTCTGTTTTAGATAACAGCGAATTTTATGTTCTTTTGCAACTTTGCGTATCTGTTTAATGTATTAAATATCATCATTAAACCTACCGAGCCCTAAAGGTAGCCAATACGTGTTGTTTTATAAGAATGACAAAATTGTGTGAAAGAATCTTTATAACTTCTTTAAAATCTTTAAAATTTTGATCAGATTGGTAGATTTAATGTTAACAGAAAATCTAACAGAAATGGCTTCCAAATGTTTTTCTTCCCTTGATCATTTTGATAAATTGAAAATAATATGAGAGTATTCTTGAAGAACAGACTACTTGCGTGCAATTATATCGTAATTGTAAGTACATCAGAGAATTAAAGAAATCCTGGCAACGAATCAATGAAAAATACAATTCCTTTTTATTTCTGAAGAAATGAAATAGAGTACAGTATTTTTTTCCTACACGAAGTTTACTTTTGTACAATATAAAACAAATGTAGTACATATAGAATTTTTTATCTGCGTGTAAATATTAAGAAAATCGCGATATACAGCAATCTTGAGTGGCAATTCTAGCACTTTGACCTCCCAAGGAACGGGTTTGTATCACATCACCTACAATCGTTTCACCCAGAGTGTCTCAATCGAAACCATTTGACTGACAATGATTTCGTCGACAATATTGTTTAACCGACATAGTGAAACAATCGACAATGTTTTCCTCGACATCGACTCGTTTCGCAAACATTGAGTTTATATTTACCTGCCAATCGTACTGAATGACTATCATTGGCAGGTAAACATAAACTCAATGTCGTTGAAACAAGTGTTGATGAAAACATTGTCGATGATTTCATCACGTCGGTTATTTAATATTGTTGATGAAATCAACGTCGATCAAATGGTGTAGGTTAAGACATTGTCGACGATACGATTGTCGGAGATTTGATACAAACCCCCAAGAAACGTAAAAAAATCCAATGTTTGTCCATCGAGCTCCCTAATATTGAAAAGACGGGTTTTATTTATCCAAGCAAAAACGTGACGAGCGACCCGGGACGCGTCGTTGGAAAAAAACGGTTCTGCAATCGTGTTTACCAAACGAACGGCTTTCTAGAAAATTTGCTTAATACTTAGGATAAGCGGATCTTTCTTGGATACAGCGACTCCATCGAGGGGCTGGTCTCGCGAACCACTTTCGAGCACTTCCCGTCTGGCGTTTCTTATGGGTGCTTTTAAATTACCTGAAAAAGTTTCATCGAAGTTTCATTACTTCGGAATCGTTGATTCATCTGGAGCAAAGACTCTCTAAAGGAGAAAGAACACAACACGGATCATTCGCGAACGGACGCCACAGAGTGGAGTATTTGGTCGGATTAGCGCGGATTAGACAAAACCTAAAATAAATATTTTCTTTAAACAATTATTTCTTATGAGAACTATCAAGTTTTGACCCATGGTTCTTTGGTTTTGACTCTGGCCTTGTATTAACAACTTTAACATTAATCATCTCCAAAAATATAAGCCATCTGTCCCCAAAACCGGGTGTCATTGGATTCAGATTTACGAGCTCTATTACTGCAGCAAATCTCATCAAAAAGTGAGCGTCAACCCTGGGGATCTCTCCTTGTTAGTCGCGATTCGTCTCCAGATTAACATTGCGAAAAGTCACGACATACACAGTTATTAAAAGACATTGCACTCCGCTCAACAAGTGTACAGTTTCTTACACACATCCTACCCGCACTACATTCTATCATAACGACGTCAATATAGTATCGTGAACGACGGTTAAAACAAACCTAAGAAAAAATTCATTTTTAGGGGTGTTGACTGTAATATGAGACTATGGTCGGAAGGGGAACGATGTTCCGCGAATTTGAAGCATCTTCATGAATCCCGGTGTTGAGGCCCCGCTATCCGATGAAGCATCATCCGCATTCCCAACGTTCTTACACGGAATGCCGTTCGTTCTACGTAAACGGCAGCGTGCTTTCTGTATTTTGGAGAATTGCCAGAGACAAGCGATTTACGAGTCAGTGAAATTTAATTGTTTGAGAATTCGAATTACCGTCCTCTCGAACTGTAATCCGATTACGGATTTTCCTGCTTCAATCACCAGTTCCAAGTCGATGTAATTGGACCGGCAGTCCGCTGACCATTACAGTTTCCGTCAGCGAGTCAGGGCACATCCGTAAATCGTCTTGATAGGAAAATGATCTTGATCGGCCATCGATGCGCACCTGCAATTCCAGTGAAATTGGGAGGTGATTCGCTTTGCCTTACTTTCTTATGGTGCGCTACACCGGATGCCATTTAATTAATCCTGCTAAATCAATGGTGGAATTATTTCGACACGGTAACTTGTTCCATATGAAATTAAGGCGTTTGAATTTGTATAACATAATCATCTGATCGTAAACGATTGAATGTGAATTATCGATTTATTTATTGTCATTTATTTTTAACGAGTTATGAAAAAGTTAATTTATTAAATATTTGTTGTTGTTCTTAAAGAATGTGTATTCAGTAGACCGAGAGTTTTTATGCAAAATCAAAATGATCTGCATCGATTACAAGATGTAAGAGCTACATAGATATTTTTCTCTTTGAGATAATTATAACATATTAAGCATAATACAGATGTATATTCAAATTCTTTAAATATTTTCCCTGTTTTTTATTTCATCTGCTCATTTTTATCATGAAGGCATAAAATCCGCAGCCTTGTGATCAATTTTCTCTAGCACAAATTCAACAGCATGTAATGTAATATTCATTAATCTTTGAAATTATATTAAAAAGTATCAAACGACCTAAATGATAGTAAAGTGCAAGCGTTCGTTGTAAGATAATTAAAAGATGTGTTTAGTTTCGCAAAAATAGTGAAGTACATACTCTTATAATCAATGGAAATATCAAATAATGTACGTATTTCAGAAAAACCTAATTAATAGTAGACTTCCATTATATTTTGTGCAGTTACCATCGCATTTAATTTCAATCCGGCGCAACTGTTCCGCCGTAATTGCACCAGAAGGTACAATATCCGTTAGGAGATAAATAAATAAATCGAAAGCCGCTTCGGTTATCGAATGGCAGACTTCGTTCCAGCCCTCGAGCTCTCCTCGAGATCCCCTCGGACTCCTATATCCGGCCATTCGCGCTTGCTCAATTCGTCGGAGATGTATCGCGGATATTCGCGTTATTTCCTCGTTTATCGGATTCGTTCGATGGAAGAGCGGACGGGAAGCGGCATATAGAAAACGCCTTAGATTTATGTAGACAGCCAAGAGCATGACGCCAGTCGGATAAATTCTCAAGGACGAGAACGATTTCGATTTCGTCCGAGCGGAGGCTCGCGCTTCTCGATTCTCTGTGTAATTCAGCAGTTCCAGCCGCTTGGGTTACAAACTCATGGGTCATTTTACAAAACCCGAAACGAGGAACAAATTCGATTCACCAGCTGGTATAACCTTATCTGTATGGTAAAAATGAGTTAAATATAGTAGTTAATCCCTTGCACTATAACATCGAGTCAGACATGAATCAGGCACGAGACAAACACTATAACAAGATTTCTTACATAATTTACTAAATTTGAAAGTTATTCACTTTCAAATCGAAAAAGAACTTGATATTTTTGTGTTATGAAAATGTAGAAATGGAAGTAAATGGAGACATACAGAGAACAAAAATTGCCTCGTTCTATTAAAGAAATTATTAAGGATGAAGAAATGCGCGCACTGACAGAATTTCTCAAGACCAAGAGAAAGAACCTGAGAAAGAACAATCCTAACCAGAGTGTGTACAAAACCGGTGGTATATATTTTTGATTGACTGTTTATTTATTCAAAACAAAATTTTATATGTCCGAAAACGCCGACTCGTAGTTCCGACATTTTTCGCTATTAGAACTATAGTTTATTTCCAAGCGGTGATTGCACCTACTCGTTAATGAGAGAATGCAATCGATAATGCAAGTTATGTATCGTTCGTTTGTAACTTCAATGAAATGAAAATGAAAATATTTCAAATTGTGGTTCAAATGATTCTGTAATTGAAAAAAGATACATCGTCCAAGCATTGTCCTCATAAATACTAAATCTCTTTATAATATCATCACAGAAAATTGCACTGAGGGTGATCAGCATCTCCATCAAAGTCACATTCAGACCCACACCTATAACACTCCCGTGTATTCGACATTAGCCATCTATGATCGATACCCGCGGCGCTCAAAACATTCTCCAGCGGCAGATTCATGCAGATTGGTCAAATTGAATATCGAGATTAAATCCAGCCCAGGTTTCCCCCAATAAGAGAAATACCCAGATAGGAATTTCACGGGGAAATCTTGGTGGCTCGTTCGCCAGGCGCTGAGCAGCCGCGTAACGAACTTATGCTATCCAGTAACGCCGTCTACACGCGACACCGGCCGGAGCCCTTCTCATCGCGTCGTTGAAGCACTTTGATTATGCATTAGCGCGACTCTAAGTACTAATTTGGATGAAACAGCAATCAGCAATGGAAATTGTTGCGACACGCGAGACGGTAACATGGAAACGATGTTTATTCTTCGTGTCTTCTTCGAGACACGGCCTCATCGCATCTCGGGACTTCGGGTAGAACTTGTTACACGTCTTCGACGACGCCTAGCTTCTCGAGGATCTCACGGTTCTGCAGAGACGTCGAACGAGGGATCATTCGGCGAGGAAGTAAGTTTGAGATGACAGAGCGGAGTAATCTTCAGGGCTGGCTTTCAAATACTGCATTAGTTTAAGTCCTCTGGAGAAGAGAAGTCTCTCGGCCTGGTAATTCATATGGTAACGCCTGATCATTACCGGAATTTAATTTGTCAGGAATTTCAAAAGAATTGCGATGTGCTGCGTGCAATTTGGAGGTTTGCTGACTGACACATCCTATTTAATAGATCATTTTTCCTACACTTTTTTCACTTGATCGACATGTATTTTCGCTCTTATTTTAATCCTTTGAACTTGCCAGCATTTAAATTGAAAAACTCTAGGCATTTTTTCCGACCTAGAAGATCTCTATTTCTTCTCTATTTGTGTTCTATTTTTGCATCTAGAATTGGACACTTACTCACGGCAAATTTGAATTTTTTGAAATTTTTAATTTTTGTAAAATTACGTAAGGAAATGAGAATTTGCATGGAGATCCGCAGTCTAGTTATACTCCGCGATTTATGCATTACTGTTTCCTGATACTAAAAGACGTCTAATTCTGAAACGTGACCTATATATGTATATATGTTAAATGTTGCAGGACAAAGATGTTCTTTTGCAGAATCTAGCAGTGATCCTTGGTGCAATGGAATGCAAGGTACAATAATGTCGTTCAGCTGGCTGCCGGCAGAAATGATCGACACGCATATCGTTTTCCGCATCTCGTTTCCGCGAATCGAGACTCGACGTATAGACCGGCGGTGTTGTTGTTCCGTGGAATTGCGCGCCGGGAACACGACGCGGCACGCTCCATCAGCTACGGCTCAAAAGTGCACCGTTTTTCCGCCCCTTTTTACCGTCACACCGTTGAACGAGTATTGTCACACGAGGACCTTTTGCCATAGGTGTCACGGTCCGTTCACGGATTTGCATGATATGGTAATTTTTCTAGATACACAGGAGACCCGTACCGAACCGAGCACGGCACTATGATGCGCGTATACTGTCGACACTAAAATCGGCCGATATCGGGCATATAGTTTCGCGGTAATCACGATCTGTAACTTGACTTCGAAACATTCTGCACAGACGGTATGCAACCAGTAAAAGTATTCTCTGACATTTCACAAAGTAAATTGACGTAAGATCCCCAAGATTTCTTATTTTGCAAAAAAATGAGTACACGTATTTCTATCCGAGTTGGGTAATGTTTATGAAAACAACATTTTAAATATTATTTTAGATAATAGATTGTTCACGATTGAAATAAAATGGTATTTCAAGTAAAAAATGAAATTGTTTTAAATAAAATATTTTATTTTAATAATCTAAAATATAAAATAAGATAATTTATTTTGATAATCTAAAAGATAAATTAAAATATGCTGTTTTTAACAGTCTCTACATCTCTTTTGTTGTGTTTACAAACATACACAGATTGAGGAGCTGCTTCTCGCAAATATTATGATTTATCGTGTTTCAAAATTATCTTCCTTCATGGCTCATTTTATGAAGAATTATTAGTACACATATTAGTTAGCACACATACCATTAATATATTACAAGTAGTAAAACTCTATTTTAAACAATACTTGAAATGAATAAAATATTTTATTCTCAAAAGTATAATATTTCGAAATTTTTACTATCTACAATTTAGAATAGTATTCTCAGTTTTCAGTTTTACCAAATCAACATGCTTAATTGATAGCCAAAAGCCAGCTAACGCAAGTTTGAGAAATAATGAAAGATCAACAAGAAGATTATCGCGTTGTTTGTACAGCAAACAACACCAAGCATGATGAACAGGATTTTTCAGACAATTTAATAGTTCGATGAACTTGTGCTAATTATTTTTTCATTAGATTAAATAAGAAAAATACTGCTGCAATTGATGACGTTTTCTTTTTTTTACAATACGCAATGCAAAAATATTTACCAGTAAAGTAAAACTCTGAAGTGGTTGCTTTTCCGAGAATTTAGTATCCTACTTAACCGAGTATAAGAACAGTGTAGAACAACATTTCTTGTTTACTGTAATTATAATGGCGTCCTCGTTCTGTGTAGGGCTAGGCGGATATCCGACATTTCGGATACGATACTGCCCTAAATTTGCCCTAAAACTCATCTAAATCTGTCCTAAATGTCCCTTAAAACTGTCCGAAATACTTCCTATAATTACCCCAAAATAGACCTAAACCTGTCCTAAATCTACCATAAATCAGTCATAAGACTGTCCTATATTTGCCCTAAATGTCCCTTAATCCTGCCCAAAAACTGTCCTAAAACTAAAAGAATTTTGAATAAATGGAGAACATATATTTGGTCCAAATAGACTACATTGCTGACTATAGAACTAGATCAAAGGCCAGTAATGGTCATCCTGAAGCTTCTCCCTTGGGCAGAGCACTTCTGCAAGACAACCCCTTAAAACTAGTAGTGGACGGATACCCGAAAATTTTGGGCACCCGACTTCAAAGTCGAGTCGAGTAGTGCACGAAGTGTCGGTAACTAATCGACACGTTCGAAGCACTACCTAACCCGACTTCGATGTCAGGTACACGAAATTTTCGGATTTTCTTGAAATAAATTATTCGGACATTATTGTTCCAATAATAACAATTAATATATTTATCGTATATATGGAAAGCACAGAACTTTTCTTTTAATAAGTAACAACGAGATGCGTAACAACGAGAACAACTGTGAAACGTTCTGCGACACTCAATAAAATATACATACAATCATACGGCTAAAATGAAACATTTATCCATAAGTCGCGGGAAGAACGTCCACACAGCCGCCGTTTGCGAACACGAAAGAATTGACGCGAGCTTTTACGGCTCTTTAATAGCTCGTTCGTGATTTTCCCGGTGGTTTCAGAGAAAACTCAATCTCGCGTGTAGAAGCAACGCCGTCTCGCAGCGTCGTCACCGAGTTTGCCTACCGTGAACAAACACGTTTCACCAGAGAAATCTTGTTAATCTTTCAACAACAAACTCGTACGAGCATGCCGATGTCACGGGGTAAATGATTTTCTAGTGCACAATTACGTTCAAACATTTTCTTTTTCCCTAGAATGATCCATTGCTCGAGGGAGCAACCTTCCTGTAATCGTTTCGACGCAATAACACGCTGATCTAATTAAGATATAATATAGCGGAGACAGGTTAACTATTCGAGGGGGAAAGTTCTGAAACAAAAGTCTGCTCGAATTCTTCTTTTTCCCCCGTAGAATATAATTTACGAGGGCTTGGTAAGTTTAATTAAGAGATATTTGCAGACAAACGCTGGAATCGCAACGTTGCATCTGCCCGAAGATTATTAAAAGTTTTTTAGCGGCGCGACATTTTAATAGAACGCACAAGTGCTAGAGCAAGCATCAATCATGGAGTATCTGAGAACGCTTCATCGGATTAGAGGCTGTTCGGTCTCCAATAATTCGAAGATTCATGGCAGCTCAAGGCAGCAGTATTTGCGAACGAGCTAGTCTTCTCGGTGGGAAATAATTTGACGCCCGCTTCAAAATCGTATTTAAATCTCACACGGGCTTTGATCGATCCCGGGACGAGGGTTGACACTCCCCCGTGGCTGACTCGGGGAAGCATCGATCAGACAGGAACGTATCCGTGTGGCACAGGACCTATATAGTACCTGATTGCAAGTTGCCGCACGATTTCTTTAAAACAATTATTTTATTCAAAATAAACATTGTCTACGTTAATTGTAAGAAATGTAAGCTAGATGGAAAAAACTTTCCTTTTTTATGGATTATATTGAAAATAATGTAACAATATCCTTAAATTCTTATAACCTCTTCATACTGTTGTATTTAATCTGCTCATTTTTGTCATATTTGACCTTTTATGCACCTACTTTTTAGGAGCGTATGAGTATTGCACCAGAATGAAACGAATTAAAAAAAATAGCATTGTTGTATGATTAACATTTTAAATTTTATTGTTACTAAATATTGGATATTCACTCAACAATCGGTGAGATGCAAATATTATTGAAACACGACACAATGCCATTTCATTTTGCAAATGCTAAATACATGACAACGAAAATTTGATTTCCTTTCATAAATACAAAATTGTATAAAATAACACGGCTATTGTGTTTCATATTTTCGACTATCCAGACACGAGCAAATAAAGCATTTGAAGCGTAATAACTTTGATAATCCCAGGGTCTTCAACGCAACTGTTCCTAAAAGATATCTTTCCATCAAAGTCATAGTAAGTTTGTTCCTCAAGTTTCGCGTTAATGCTCGAGGCCAAAGATAAGAGGGGAAGATTATAATTTGGAAACTTTGAAGTCGGATAAGTGAACTTTAATGGGCAAAGAATTACTAAGAATTCAACAATGACGTGCGTCGTTTCAGAATACAGAACTGTCACGTGGAAACACGTCGCGACGTAGTCTATTAACCTGTCGCAATTCGAAGGCTCTCATGATTTCCGGTACTGTTTCCTCTCTCGAAATACGTATCGTCCAAATAATAAACAGCAGTCGAAAATATCGACGGTTGCTCGCGATTCCGACGATCGATTGACGACCGAATCTTCTTCCTCTTTGCGGTCTCGCCGTTCGAGGATCGAATAAACCCTTCGGAAGCCTTTCATACCATTTAACCGTTTGAGTCCAAAGCAGCGCGATCGCGTTCTTGAGATTTTATGTCGAGAAAACCCAGTACATTTTGAACATTGTGGACAACTGACGGTGCGTTACCGATTGTTGAAGTCGCGCGCTCAGATTTACTGAAGCAAGTACATCACACAGCTTCTTTTAATGGATTTTCTGTTTTGATTCATTCTACCTTTTTGGGAATACACCAAATTTAAAAAAGTTAAACAGTAAATCTAGATTAATTTTTTACTTCCTTTTTGCGTTGCTTCGTCTAATCATTTTGAAACACACAATTGTTAATAATGAGAAACACACACGCAAGAATACGTCCGATCGCTTTGCAAACTGCAATAAATGTGACGGAACGATAAGAAAAGGACGAGAAACGCGTTGCCTAACAAACACAAGAAGCGCTATTGCTCCGATTGGGATTCATCGATGTAAAATAAACGAAGCGTTAACGCGCCGCTTGGTATTTCTCGACATAAAATAAAAAAAGCGCTATTGCGCTGCTTTGGTCTTTTCGTACTCATTTAGAGAAAGCGCGATTGCACTGTTTGGGATTCTTCGACAGTGTTTTTTCAATACCCCTTGGGACTCACACAGTTAACTCCCAGGCGGTGTAGCCTGTTGGTCAGGGGGCGTGGCCTAAGCCCAAAGAGTCGTGGCCTATTGGCCAGGGACTGGGTCCAACTCTAAGGGGGCGTGGTCTACCCCCAAAGGAGCGTCGGCTATTGTCCAGGGGGCGAGGCTTATTGGCCATTGGGGTACTTTTAGGATAGTTTTGGGGCAGTTTTAGGGTTGTTTTAGCGAGTCTTAGGGCAGTTCTAGGGTAGTCCTAGCGAATTTTTGGAACAGTTTTGGGGTACTTTTGGGATAGTTTTGGGGCAGACTTTGGGTAGTTTTACTGTAATTTTATGACAGTTTTGGGCAGTTCTGGACAATTTTGAGGTACCTTTGGGATAGTGTTTGGGCAGCGTTAGGACAGATTAAGGGCAGCTTTGAGGTACTTTTGGGTCAATTTTTGGGTAGTTTGAGGGTAGCTTTGGGGTATTCTTAGGGTGCTTTTGAGATAGTTTTAGGGCAGTTTTATGGTACTTTTAGTGTAATTCTAGGGCAGGTTTGGGATACTTTTGGGATAGCTTTGGGGTATTTTTGTGGTACTTTTAGTGCAATTTTAGGGCAGTTTTGGGACACTATTGAGGTCGTTTTGGGGCAGTTTCATGGCAGTTTTAGGACGACACAAAGATGTCGCCGCCCTTTCTACTCGAGGGACGAGGCGGTCAAAGTGCGCTCCGAAGCTCCAGTGACTGTCGAGGATGAGTCCGAGGTAATTCATCTCGGATCTCACCTCGACGCAGGCTCCTCCAACCCGGACCCACGACCTATCCGGAGGCCGGTACCGAGGCCTTCCGTGAAACCACACGGCCTCGGTCTTCTCCGGGGCTATCATCAGCCCCAGATCGTGGATCCTCCGCCCGTCGGATGGTCCCCTCGAAACCTTGAGATGACCTTGAAATGACCTTTTCTTTCGTGGAGGAAATCTGCTTTCCAGACACCCTCAGCCTGGGGTTCCTGTCCGTCCATATTGTAACCCTCACCCTCGGTCTAAGGCTAATCATAATCGGGGGCGAGGCGGGGGAGATAAACCCAACTCCCCTCTACAGGGTACCCACTAAAACTTCCACGGGGACTCTTGAAGAAAACTACCGCGGCTCCCCCTCGCCTGGCCGGCCGTGTCACCTTTGAGAGGACTTTGATGAGCTCGAAATTTGTCGTTAAGAAAAACGCCAAATACAAAATAATTATTACGAATGTTCCTAATTTCATTCTTGAAAGAATATTAGAAAGGCTTAAGTTATTTTTAGCGTTCTAAACCGAGATCCTTAGTTCAACTCCAAAAACTGTTTATTTCAATTTTACTTCATTTCATTCAGTTCTGTGAATTAAACATCGCCCGAGACCGGTGAGCTGCGCCTTCGAATGAGGAAAGAAAGTTTCAAAGATATGGGTGGAGCGTAACGCTTTATTTGTCGAGTCAGTGCCTGCTATTGGCTGCAACAAGAAACTTTTGCTGATTTGAGAGAAGTGCAAAGTCCCTTTCACCACGTCCTTGCCTGCAATTGGCTGCGACGACCGCATCGAATAATTCACTGAGAACCTCATTAATTTTCGGTATTTCGACGCACAGGTCTGAAACATCTACGCTCTCACATAACTAACAATAAGCGTTACTAGTTTCATGCAGCGTAATCAATATTAACCGAATAACGACACGGCGTTACACTGTCAATATTAACAAGACATCGGATTAATTCATGAATACCCCGCATTGTCGTATGTATTTTCGCCGTTCCATTGTATGCATCTGTTCACCATCCGTAGCTAGTTATTCGGTCAGTTCTTCTTGGTATCCGGGATACCGCAGCTATGAAGCCCGGAGTTTTTTTAAAAGCGGACGAGATCTGTGCAAATATTGGCTCGGCGTGTAATTTGCGAGTGGCCGCGGTCCAATTAAAAACACATCCTGGAAACCAGCGCCGTACAGTTTTGCCGTGGATAGAAAAAAATGGTAAACAGTCGTACGCAGGCAAACCAGATATTTTTGAAATAGCGGAAACGCAGCCGGGATGGTCAGGAGAAGCTCCCCGCCACAGAGGAAGAACCGGTCCACGGGAAACCGTTCCGATACACAAACTATCTTCTTCCCGAGTAAACTCAATGTAAACTCATTCCTGGTCCGCGCTGCCGTGGCCGACTTGTATACAAACTTTGTTAGACGAAGGGAATTTGATAGACATGTAGGGAAAAGGCGGCCTCGATCGTGGTCTGGATACAAAGATTCTCCTGCTTTCGAAAAACGATACCACAGTCGTCCAGATTCGTAGAACCCACACAACAGTTTTCTCCGTCTTCGAAAATTATAATTAAAATAAATTTCATTAATATACGTTTGAATATTAAGAAATTATATACTTCTGTTTAGAAACTGTACACTTAATTCGGTTTCTATCGTGTAATAAAGTAAAGAAGTTCCAAGTGCTCTCGTTCCAAGTGCTCTTCAACAGTCTCGTTATTTTTGATTACATGGTCTTTGTGCACAAAATGCTGTCTCCGCCAAGCATGTTTGGTAAAATAACAAAAGAATTGAATAATTTATCGATCTACACATTCGGATATGTGAAAGGGAATTGTATAAAATTGGCATTAAAGTTTGCTATTCAAAGAGTGAAAGTTTAGGCTAAATTTAGGGCAGTTTCACGTTAGTTTTAGGGCACTTTCAGAGCAGTATTGGGGTATTTTGGGGTACTGTTAGGATAGTTTTGGGGTAGTTTTAGGAATCTTTTAGTGTATTCTTGGGGTACTTTTTGGACAGTTTTGGGGTACTTTTAGAGCTGCCCAAAAACTATCCCAAAGGTACCCCAAAACTATCCAAAGCTGTCATAAAATTACAGTAAAACTACCAATAGACTGCCCCAAACCTATCCCAAAAATACACTAAAACTACACTAAAACTGCTCCAAAACTATCCTAAAAGTACCCCAATGGCCAATAAGCCTTGTCCCCTGGCCAATAGGCCACGCTGGTTTGGGGTTAGATTACGTCCCCTGACCAATAGGCCACGCCCCCTGGGAGTTAACCGTGTGAGTCCCAGGGGGTATTGAAAAAACACTGTCGAAGAATCCCAAACAGTGCAATCGCGCTTTCTCTAAATGAGTACGAAAAGACCCAAGCAGCGCAATAGCGCTTGTTTTATTTTATGTCGAGAAATACCAAGCGGCGCGATAGCGCTTTGTTTATTATACATCGATGAATCCCAATCGGAGCAATAGCGCTTCTTGTGTTTGTTAGGCAACGCGATTCTCGTCTTTTTCTCATTGCTCCGTCACATTTATTGCAGTTTGCAAAGCGATCGGACGTATTCTTGCGTATGTATTTCTCATCGTTAACAATTGTGTGTTTCAAAATGATTTAATGTCTAACTTTTTTAAATTTGGTGTATCCCGTACATCCACATACATTTAAGGCACATCGTGTAATCAATATCAACCAAAAAGTAAAATAATGTCCCCAAAGTTGGCAATCACGAAAGTACTCTATAGACTATAGATGGTAGTCGCTATCCTCGCTCTGCAAGAAATTCTTGCTGGATCTAATCAGCTATGTAATCGAGTATAATTTAATAACTTACTATGAATTCGGGTAATTACTTACTATGAAGACCTTGCTATATCTACAAAGGAAAAAATAGTAATTTTCGCCCAAGAATCGCGTGGGCATTAATTACGAAAGCCACAACAGTGTCTTAAAAAATCCAGCTCGAGGGCAGGGAACGATTGATGAGACACTCGAGCGATCATGATTCAGGATTACCTTGGACATTTAAGGGGAATCAAGCTTACTCCGTGATCACGTATCTCCGAAACGCTGGGCTTAGCTCTGAAAGACGTTCCACGAATGCCGGCACAGCAAAGAAGGAAGAAAGGGAACAGTTTTTCTGAGATGATTCCAGTTCGTTCTGTATCACGCACAATTCGTTTCAATTCTGACGTCCACTTTTTCCACGCGGAAGAGCCAACGGTTGTTTCATTTGTCTTCGTATTCGGGTGAGCGCGGTGACTAACGATCCAAGTGGACAGTGGTTGACGTTCGAAGAGCATGAACGAGGATGACGAGGGTTCCGCGGGGGATGTTTCCAGGCAACAATCCTCGAGGGGCCATACAGCGACGGAGACCGCGAACTATTTTAATATCGTGCATCCTTAGCGAGCGTATGCAAATAGAAGTTCATTTATCGTTATTCAAAACGTGACGCGGGCTAGGAGGATTTCTCGAGGAATCCACCGTTTCGAGCACTTTCATCCGCCACCATCGCCGCCATGCCGTTCGAATCACGCTTACGCGTTCCGCGGAACAGTTGAATTCGAGATTTCTTTCCCTCCGTACACAAACAGCCGAGCATTTTTATGATTCTTGTACACCGTCAATACCAATCTTCCTTCTCACGGTATCGACGCTGTCGCTTTCGGTTACAGGCGAATCTGCATCGCGCCCAAAAGAAACTCTGATACTTCCCGACACGGTGAACCAGGTTCGCAAAAATGGAATTCTGACGCCTTCATTTATTTCTTAACAATCAAATAGGGACCTACTGAACGCTGAACTTAGCTTTCCGATAAGGCATGGTTTTTATGTAGTGTATGCCGGCGGCTTATAGGGCTTCGCCCTTGATTCCTGGCGTCACGTCGACGTTCTCAAAGGGCAAACCAAGGCAAAGCAAGGTCGGTTGATTACGATAAAAAATTCCGGCCTGTAAATCCGCGGAAATCCCGTGGTCGATGGTGAGGACTCGGCCGGTCGTCAGGCGTCGGTTACCCTCCCACGAGCGTGTTTATCTAGCGGGTGTGCCGACCGAATCGAACCGCTTGCAAGCGAGCAAGCGAGCTAGCGAGCGAACAGTGGAAGCGCGGCCTTATCTCCTCTTGAGGATTCCTCGTTGCTCGGGCTCGTGCTCCGGGACGAAGGATTGGCCAACGGCCAAAATGGTAATGCAAAGCCCCGCAGCCACGGCCGTACTTCACGAATCACATTTCCCAGTATTCACTTTTCGCTTTTCCGCTCGCCTCTTTTCCTTCTGTCCTGGCATCTGGGCGAAACGATGGCGAGAAAGAGAACGTGAAGGGCGAATCGAAAAGAGATAAAAAGAACGGGATGGGGTTGGGCTGCGGAAAGGGCGATGGGAGGAGCGGGAGAGGGGAGAGCCCGAGCGGGTAAGGATAAAAAGGCACGAATGCATTCAGGAACTTCGTTCATTCGGTCCGTAGCCTGGTAAAAAGCGGCGTTTTCATCACGTTAATCATACCGTGGGGAGAGACGTCTCGTAGGATTGAACTCGCGAACGCTTTATACGTCGCGATCGATCCTCCGGCCGTAGGTAGAATCGAACGTTCGCTGTTTTGAATTTTTCGTTTTTCTGCCGATTCTCTGATTTATTTTCCCACGTGCCGCACAGAATCTGTTGGAACAGAATTGTCAGAGAAGTAACGGGGCCAAACCGACGGAATTAATGATGATACAGTAAGGGCGAGTTCCTTGGATTTCCATGCTCGCATTGGACGGCCATTCTTTCGGCAGACCTCTCTCAATGCTACGGCGTGACCTGGTAATTCCAAGTCGAGCGCGTTTGCAAAATTACTGTACTTTGTTTTCGTGGAAGCGTCGTTATTCCAGCCTGCCAGCCATTCTTGCTGATCAACTGCGAGTATCCTCTTCATTTTTATTCCTATGTACCAAGGCTAACAATCTGCATGCATGATTACACTCAGACACTTTTATCGTACAGACACCGACATGCTGCAGTGTTCTATCTTAAAAATAAATTTTGGTTGCGTATGTATTTATTTCTCCAAATATTACTTAAATTCTTTCATTCTATTTACCTCTTGCAATTCGAGCTATTTCATCAGGCTATTTGATCATGCCGGTCATTTTGAGTGGTTTCACAGTTTTTATGCAAAGATTTCCGACATTACAAGAACTCCTTTATAAGATATGATCGAATAGATCACTTAATTGAATCATGCATTGCAATAAAAATGGCTAAATGTCTACATAATTTCAGTCTTGTCATTCTTATCAAACAACGCACGTCCGTCACTCTCAATGCTCGGTGGACTTAGAGTCAGGACTTCCTTTCCTATACTTTCATAACAGAAGAAACATATTTTGTTCCGATTTGGAAGAAATTAATACACTTTACATTTAGTAGATGATGTATGAAACCATTGTCATCAGCCTTACTCGTCGTTATAGCGCACGGAGTTAAAATTTTCATTCACTCCAATGTAGAAGCTATGCAGCGTCAATGAAAGAAATGTTCCTCTATTTCAATTGAAAGAATTTAAAGGAACATCCTAACGTACAACTGCATAGAACTTGCATAAAATCTTACATGAATATTCACTCGTCTACTTACAATTCAAAATAATTAGAAAAGAAAACAGGCAACCGATGATCGCGTGTTCGGCACGCGAACATCGGTAAAGGCCAACGGAGAAGAACGCGATGAGGAAGAAGATGATCGGATCAGGGCGACGAACGAGGTGGTTGGTTTCGGTTTCAGGGATGGAAGCCACCTAGGACGGGTGGCGGCAAAGCTCGAGATATACAGAGAGGAACGTGTACGTGGGTTCGGTGAGTGCTGGCAGATGTATCTTGGCACGGTACCAAAGCTCTAATGTTATCCAGCAACGAGGAGAACCGGTTGTAGACGAACGGCGAGTAAGGTATCGCGAGATGATCGTTACTCAAGAATTTAGTGACTAGCAGCAAGCTGGCAAGCACCTAGCTGGTGTCAAGGGAAAAGGAATTCTTATCCGGCTTTCGGTGCTCTTTGTCCTTTACCGCCATCTTGGGGAACCATTTCGGTCAACTTGACTGACCCCGTTTTGAGCTACCGATGAAGCCATGCTGAGAACAACCCCCGAGATCATTATAATTTCACGTACGATCGGAGGAGGACCAGCTGGGTAGATATTGCAAATAATTCTGAATCCATTGCAGCTGTTTTCGAAAATTTTGAACGCGCAGGTATTAAGATAGAGATCAAACTGTGTAATCCATCTTCGGATGCGCGAAGCAGGGCTTAACGCCAATCTTACCAGTGCTGGTCATGTTGACTAATTTTGCAGTTTTTATTTAATAATTCTTAGATCCATAAAAGCTCATTCATTGGATATGTTTCTTAATGCAAGTATGCATTACGATAAAAATGCGGAAAAGCATAAATAAATTCAGTCTCATGATTCTTATTAAACACTAAAGATCAATCAGTTTGGGATCGGTAGTTTTAGTGGGAAATAAAAATTTTAAAAGTAAATTCTCCCTTCCTAACAACGACGATTGTTAACTATGACGCATGCAATTATTAAATAACCTTGATCGCTACCTAGCACGCACACACATGCCAAGTAATTACTGCAGACCAAAAGTGGATCCAAGAAGAAGTCCAAAATGGGGACCAGTCCACGGGGACCAAAATGAATCAGAGCAGAATGCTCCGCTTCTTTCAAAGCGAGAAACAGGAGTGAGTAAGAGCAGAAGGCTCTTACTCGAAGGTGACGCGACGCGTACAGTGATTGCACAGGTCTTAGAGTCTCGCAAATTTTAGTGTTCGACGCTTTACCATGAGGAATGTTTCTTCAAGTCGATGTACATATATCGACGTTAAGACAGTCGGCAAATATTAGGTACTGGTCAAACGAAATGAACAAATTCGGAAGAAGATTCGTAACGTTCGACCAGCGCACCGATAATCACAATTATGATTTACTTATTTATAGAATAGTAAGAATGGCTCACGAACATTTAATAATAAATAAAATAGTTTTCAAAGTTACTATCTCTACACATATTACAGCCGCGCCGAGTTAATTAGGGTAACGGGCAACCGCGAGTAGGCACGAAGAATACAACAGTACATATGGTTCTTGAATTGAGAGATTACTATATTTGTAAGTCAGAAGAAGAAAATGAATCTAAAATTTTGAACCCATCGATAATGTTACATTAAGATATCTCATCATACGAGAACTATAATAATATTATTAAACTTGTGTATCATTCGAAAGCTCATATGCGACTTATAAAATTAGCGAATACTACAGGCCTGCTAAAATATTAATGAAGTAAGTTTCAATTTAAGTTAGAGTGGTCTCTAACTTCGATAACATCTTACAACATCTTCTTCATTTTATTAATACAAATGAACACCTTTACAAATCCTTTTAATTAACTTCTACTAATAGAACATATCGCTCATGATCCAGATGTTCATGTTACTTTAATCCTTTAGAAAAAATAAAAGAAGTACTTCATCTCTTAATAACTTTAAAACAATAGCACTCTTTCCGATACGTTTACTGGTTTGTGTATCATTTATTGTGTATAGCTTGCAAAATCTGCAATCTATTTAAATAACTTAATGACTCAAGTCAGATAACTATTTCGGTACCATCAGCTGCGAAGTTTTGCGTAATCCAGAGCCAGTATGAGATTTTTGAAGTTGGTCCCCCAATATTTCATCCACCGGGTCAAGAAATGTTCTCTCGTCTCGCAAATTAGTTAAATGAAGCGAGCGTGGAAATCGAACCAAATGTACCTGGAGTTTCGTCAAAATTTCAAGACCCGAGCAACTTCGAATGTTTTCCACGGTTCGGTCAACGCGTCGATTTCTCTGTCCACTCGGGGTACCATTATTTTATTGTCTTTTTCCACTGTCTCTTTACCGGACCAGCTTTGAAACTTTCACCATACCAGTTCCCGACTCGGCGCGTCGTCTCGCGAGAATCAGCTATTTTTCTCCTCCGTGGGAATCGTTCGGAAAATCGGGGAAACTGTCACTGGCGATCTTCCGCCGTGACATGGCGGAATAAACGTCACGTCGGTCGAATTACGGAAACTCGAGACGGTCTTTTATCGCGGCTGAGAAAAAAAATCGCCAATGAAGAGTAAATCGAACCACACACCGTTTGATCTCGACAGCTTTATAGACATACACTCTCGAAAGTATTAGAACACTTACGGAAAATTAAATAATTTTAAAAAACTGATAAAATAATGTTAAAATTTCTTTAATTTATTTCGAAGTTAATTGTAATACTTTACAAGTACATATACAGGATAAGTATCGTAATATGAAAACATCACGTAACTCGTTAAATATTTGTTATACGAAGAAATGTTTCAAATAGAAGTTATGTGGCTTTCATGGGGACATATAGTATCTTAATCAGTTTTATTTTATTTTGCTTTTCTATCAAGATCACCTTCAATTTTTTAAATGGAATAATTAATATTTCTTCCCGAATTTATAGAATTTATAAGATAATATTTTACTTGATATCATTCTGTCCATTTTTTCATAGTTCATTTGCATTTTTCCTTTGTACTAGTTAAATATATCTTATTACTTTGTTATTCATACAATTCACTTTACCTTCTTTCTACCGATCCTTTCAAAATTAGAGTGCCAAGCAACGATAAAAAATTACCAACTATGCATAATAAACTTTAATTCCCCAGCTTCAGTTTCATTAATCGATATTGACCTTGCGATTATTTCGTATCGATTGAAGCAGCCACAAAGAGAGTTGCCATTCCGACCGTAAAGCAGTGATTAAAACCGAATAGGCTAAGTACGAACGAATCAATGTTCACACCTAATAACGTGCCGCGACCGCGCGAGAAAAAGTAACCGCGAAATTTAGCACGGCGGTATAATGGAATTACCAGATCGCCGTCACAATGAGCGTGCATTAATGAGCGGTGTAAAACGAAAAACGTGATCGCGGGACGTAAAGCATGGGCGCGCGTTAAGAGTCCCAAGTGAATTTGTTTCAATTCCCGGCGCGAGGCGACAAACGCCGGGCATTCTCTTAATCGTAAGAAAGTTGCTCGCCGGATCGTTAAAGAATAATGGCCGGGTAATAAAGCGAGATCACGACTCCTCGTAGATATTCAAAGTGGAGGTGGCGTGCGCGCTCGCGCGCGTTCGCACCGTAGCGATATTAAGAGAAATTGCCGTCGAAATCAGTTACGGTGCGCAGCGAAGTTTCAACGGACGATCGGAAAGTTCGCGCGGGACACACTTCCGCCGGCAGCGAGACGACGAGTATTGCGAAAGTTAAATGAGAACGAGTTAGGCTGGCAACAGGCGATAAGCTCAGGGTCTTGCCCCGCCGTCCTGAAGCATGTCGATAATGATGCGCCATTGTTCGCGGCTCTCCCGATGAAAGAACCTTATAAAACCAACTGTAAAAAGACTTGCAGCGCGTGGAGCGGATCGGCGGAAGCTGATAGGGTGGTCAGAGAGAGGCCAGAGAGAGGCCGGAGAGAGGCAGGAGAGAGGCCGGAGGTGATTAGGGTTGGACGAAGATGCGTACCCTCAGCCGAACGTTATTGCTCATCGTTAACGGAACATTTTCCGTCCGGATAGAATTACGAGCATGTCGGCGCGGCGGTGCGGCGGTGCGGCTCGATCACGTGTAATCTAACTTCGGTGAAATAATAAACGTTGCACGAAATCGCGGAGCCGACGTTGCACCGTCGTGGTTTACGGAGCGTTTATTGAATCATTCCGACAGTGATTAGGGCGGAAGCCCGAACGGTGAACTTATACCAGCTGTGCCGGAAGTCTTTACGAGCAGCGAACTTTCTAATTGTAAATCGGCTGCGTCGTCGTCGTGTCGGGGAGCATGGCGAACCTTCTGCTAGAGTTCTATGTAAATATGTTTACCGGACAGGCGAAGCTCTCTAGCGAAGAAGCGACTTTCTTTGCGCCACGGAAATACACTTTGTTTCCCCCGATCGAATGAAACTTCCGAACTAGTCCGTCCGGAATTTCCTTCCGGGGATAACGATCGGTCAGAGCTGCCGATGCTTTCCTTCCGCAATGAAATCCGCTTCGACGGAGTGCTCTTCTTTTCCGAAGATTGATTTTCGATTTTAGCTATTCAGCTTCTACTGGGATCCTTGAAGTTGCACACCAATTTGCATAAGTACAGAGATCGATGAAACGTTGTGTATGCAGAGTTATAGATAAAAGTAAAATCTATTCGTCATTGTAACAAACGTATTAGCTTTTTTAAGCCAAATGTTTCTTACATTGACCTCTCGATCTGTAATATCGTGCCAGACTTGTTACGAAGACATGATCTACTAAATGTGGATGTTTTCATGTTTTCTAAGTCGAAATAAAATTCTAGCCCTAGCAATATATTAGATTCTAATAGATCTAATTATTAGTTTAAATCTAATCTAATCAGGTTTGAAACCTGTTTTTCCTACAAACAACAATTTTAGGAAAAACTGTTTTGCCTTCAACAACTTAACGACAACATCGTACCCTTAAACTATGACATGGTTCATTCAGAACATTTCCTGTTTTAAAACAAGAATCGGTCACGATATTTAATTGAACGGTATTAAAAATGTTGAGAAATCGTTCTACGTATCAAACTTGAAGCTCCAAAGCAAGAAGGGAGATTTATGCATCGTTTGATTTCGAATGTTCGTTTCGAAAGCATGGGAAATGTCACCGCGAAGAATCCCAATTGGAAGATTCTGCCGGTTGAAGTGGTCAGACAAAAGAACTATTACAAATTCCATTAATACCGGGCGACTAGTCGAAATGCGCTAAACTTTAATTATCCCCGGGGCCACTCGATCCGCCTTCGCCGGCAAGTAAAGCGAAATGGAACGTTGAATTAACCAAGACGCGATAAAACGATCGTAAAGAATTAAAGAGCCGCGGTGCGAGAACCCGTGGTCGATCGTCGAGGTAATTTTCAATTTGTTCGGGTCCGGGGATCGACTGGGGTGCGGAAAGCAACGGGTTTCCAGGCTATGCGCGCGAAACACTGTTTAAAAGACAGTGCAAATGCGGGTGCGTGGAGCAGAGAGAACGAATGAGCCAAGCTACATGGATGAATAAAAAGGTCGTGACAAAATAAGCGATTTATATGAAGCGGGCGAAACAGATAAAATTGATAGCGCAAGATAAATAAGTGAAGAGGATTGTACGAATTGCAAGCAATAGAACGTGCTGCCGGCTATATCATATTTTTGTATGAATTTGCGGGGAAAAATCGCCAACGATCCAGCTAGCTTCGTATTCAAAGCAGTCAATGCATATATGTAAGTTTATTTACCTTTATTGATACATAATTTTGTTGTTCTTTCTCTCTGCTTTTTCTTCTCGCGTTATTTCTCTATTTTCATTCTGCAACATTATTCTTTACTTTTTCTATGTTAAAGTTTGATGCTGCATTTATCTTTCATGTTTATTATTAAACATTTTCTTTAATGTTTATTTACTGAATAAACGTTTATTAAATAAAGTCAAATTCTATAAAATGCGTTTTGATGAATATTCTAAAAATAATAGAACGTAAATTCATGTACAAATTCCTTAAATTCATATTTTGTATCTTAAAATACATACTTCTTAGTTTAAACAGCAATAGGAGGGATTATTTCTGCAGTTTAATATCCTTGTATTTCTTTCCCTGTGCATTTAAAAAGAACGTAACTTTTTGTTTGTCATTGCTAAGTTTACTTCGGCGTCTAAATATTGTTTCCGCTGAAGAAATAGTGAAAGAGAAACGAGGAGGCAGAGTTGGCCAATCTGGACAAAACCGTGTAACTGGATGATTGTGTAAACGAAACGAATCGAGTGAGAGATGCGAATGCAATAGTATACTCGATTAGAAAGCAGCAACATAGGTATCGATTTAGAAGAATTGCACAAGCGTCGAAGAAAGTATATCATTGTGGAAGCAGATGAATTGGACGCCTCGGGGGAACAATGGCAAAGTACGAAGAAAAGTTATACAATTGCTTCGAAAATAGCCTGTCGCCACAGTAATTTCACTCCACATGTTACCATGTTTAAAGACACTCCAGTGGCACAGCGGATGCTCCCCTCGGTATCTGCAAGCGAGAAGGTTCCGTCTAGTCGCTTAGAACTGCCGATCTTTAGGATTCTTCGTCCGCTTGCTCGGGGACCAAGTTTTATCATCTCCGGCGTATGGTCTGATACTATGGCTCTTTGACACCATATGCTTCCGTGCTTGAACTCGTATGGCGCTGTCGTCCCGTGTATTTTCCCTCGTTGAGATGAGCATGACAACGATGCTGAAAGGAGATTGGAGATACCGTTAATCGACAGCAGTTTCAGACAGTTCAAATTGCAGTTTAGACGTCCATTACCTCAATAATTATTAATATTATTCTAATATGTATTAATAAATTTTTATGTAAGCAATAAATAATGACTAGTCATTCAAAACATTCTGGCCAGAGATGTAACGCTAAACGATGCCTAACAATAACTGGTATGCGTTGCCTTATAAAAATTATAAGACTGCTCTTATTCATATTTTTTACAATTTTTATAATAGACTCATAATCGACTCATTTTCTTTCACAAATTCGAAGTGACTCAACTGATTATACTTAAAGAAGATGAGAGAGCACGAATCATCTTCGCTGAAGGTATAAATATACAGAATATACCAAATGAAGCATTACCAATTTTCTTTAGAATATAATGAAGATACTGACTTCATCTTATTGTTCGATTGAAGTTGTTCTTAACGTTTATTCCGAAAAATGCGTTGCCTACTTTGTAGTAAGTTCGTCCTTAACCCACTGCTCTATGTAATTACACAGAGCTTAAATCTTAACTTCAATCTTCAAAATCTTCAGTTACATAAGAAGATTTGAATGTACGAAATATCTACTCCCAATTTCCTCGTTTGATCTTGAACGACGCTCAGCTCACACCTTTCGAACGTAGCCAGCAAATGCAATTCTATTGTATTTGGGACACGAACTGCAGACAAGAGTGCGTTTAATCTCGAGCTCTGATTCAATCCTGTATACCTCGATGTTCCATTCGGACACTTCGATTTACAAGAGAATCTACCAACCATCGATTATCTCAGTTCACTTAGCCCCGGTCCAATAGCCCGGGGCACGAGTATCTTCGTTACCTAGCACAAATTCAACCCCCATCCCCACCCTCCATCCACTTATTTCCCTATGCAACGTGCCGGCACGAATTGGATTTTTACCAGCACGGAAGTAGGCTGAGGAAGAGCAGAAAAAGAGGAGGGAGAGAGGTGGATATAAAAGGGTCGGAAGCGCGTGGGTCGGCGAGGTTCGCAGCGACCGTTGCCTCGAAATCGAATAACGAAACTACCCCGGTCCGCCGCCCGTTCGCTGGAATAATAAGGACACCATCCTCCGGTGGAGATCAAGAAAATCGATCGCATCCTATCGCGTCCATCTCGCATTATTGCCGCCGTCTGTTCCCGACAACCGGTACCCACCCTCTGCCCGACGCCTGATTGTGGCCACGCTCGACGGGGCGACTCGGACGGGTGTTGCCTGTGCCCACGGTGCCCCCCACCCTCCCCCCTGGGGCAAGAAAAACAAACTCCAGAGAAAGGGAAAGTTGATCTCCGCTACGGGAATAACTCGCCACCGACGAAATTACCCTCGCACCGAACCGCCTCTCGAAATTGTCTGTTTCTTTCGGGCCGAGGGCTCGTACGATTTCATTTATCACTTCGACGATACCGACAGCAGACTCGGAAACTTATGCGGAACTCGTGCAACTAGCGGAAGTTGTTTGATACGGACTTGTTTGGACGAAACAGTGAATTGTTGGTTGATTTGTAGTTTAAGTACAAATTAATTCGCAAATTAACGTAGAATTCCCAGTTTCCTACTCGGTTTAGTGTACTCCATTATTAATGTAAAGAAATTAATGCGTAATTATGTTGTTATTAGAACCTCAAATAAACAGTGGCGTTTGTAATGTCACGATGGTGTTCCAAAAGATCCATCTTCGTCATTGCGTATTATTCGCATTTGAAATGAAGTCTTTGCTTTCACGTTTTAAGAAAAAAAGAAAATCGTGGGTTCATCCTAGTGAATTCTGATGCCAGTTGCATAACCTAATATTTATGCGACGAAGGTGTTATTGTGCGTTTGGTGGGATTACATAGGCGTTCTACGAATTCTTGAAACCAGGCGAAATCATCAATGCAGAACGCTAACGAGAGTAACTAATACGTCTTTCACAGCAAGTGATATTACTCCATGACAATGCATGACCACATACTGTGAAAAAGACCAAGGAGTTCATCAATGCATTGGGATGGGAAGTTTTGTCGCTTTCAACTTATATTATAGTCCATACCTGGCTCCGTCGAAGTGTTATTTATTCAGGTCGCTACAATATCACTTCAAAACGTTACAGGACGTGAAGAAATGCATAGATGATTTAGCAGGTGGAGAAAATGTATAAATAAAGAAAGATATTATTTCTCTGATTATAATGTCGCTCATTTTGTGTTAAATAAATATTGAAGCATGCAAGAAAAAAACTAAATCGTGCACCTAATATTAGAACATTTGTGGGTTTCATAATAGCACACAAAAGTAAAAATTGTATGCATTCTTGTAGTCGTTTTAGTATGTCGAAAATGGTGCAATAATACTTTTAAATTCTTGAAACGTCGCTACTAGACAGCGGATGTTATACATTTACGACAGAAATTTATAATTAAAATGCAAGGCAATAAAAATGTCCGAAAAATGTACGTGGGAATATTGTCACATTACTTTCAATTCGTTGAGACTATTAACCCTTTGCACTCGAGTGGTGACTCTGGGACACCGTTAAAATTGTTCTATCACGTTCTAATAATAATGTTTGTACTAACAAAAATTTAGATTTACAGAGTCGTTAGAAGCAAAACTGTTATATGAGTTAAAAGAACAATTTCATATGCATAAAATGCACTTTGCCACATAAAATGGGAATACTATAAGCCAAAAAAGTAAATTCAGATTTTCAGTTAAAATGGCTTCAAATGCAAAGGGTTAAAGGAACGAATACACTCTTCTCTCTCTCACACGTTTCTTGTATTTGATGCAGACAATTGCAAAGCATATCTGCAATCACAACGACGCGAGAACGAAGGGATTGAAGTCAACACCTCACCAACGATCAGCTTCTCTCAAGATCGCAGAGATGGGAGGACCCCAAAGAGCCCAGGGTCGCTGTAAATGAAAATCAATTTCGGACCACGCGATTGTCAAAGATCGTCGTCGTGACCCTCGTCTGAACTACGTGACTCAATGTGTAGGGTCCAGATTAGAACGGTCATCCCTCTCATTAAGTTAACCCTATATGCACGCAATCCATCCATTTATTTATCCCGCGTGAGCCGGCCCCTTATCTCTAGAAGTAATTGTATCGTTTCGGTGTCCAAACGGAACCGGACGAACGGTAACTTGCGAGATTATGCAGCGGCAACACGAATCACGTGCATTCTCGCATTACAAGGCGGCCGCAGACCTCTGGCGGAGACTCGTTAAATGTATTAATAGAAAAGGACGGACCAGTTCGTGGTCATTAAGGCTTCATTTTTCTGGGTTAATGGGAACCGGAGGCAGTACTTCGCGAGAAGTTCAATCGATTCCCTAAATTCAGCCTCCGACTACCTTCTCGGTGGACTGGAGCTGCTCGAATTCTCTGCGAATCACCGCGATTCCAGTTATCTGGTGGAATTCTTTTACGATCGCCCCGCATCAAATTGTCCCGTATTAGGTATCTGCAAGTTTTTCTACTCTTGCGTCTGGGATGCTCCTAAAATAGTAATTGTGTATTACTGCTAACTCTCACAAGACGATTTTGATGATTGTACAGGTAGCAATGAGTATTATCATTCAGGTAGTTCATCAATTTTTGTAACACATTAAGCTCCAAAAATGGGCCGTAAAAGATCTTATGAAAGAAGAGTAATTTAACCCTTTGCTCTCGCGTGGTAACTTTCAGGCACCACAAAAAATTGATATATCGTGTATTAAAATAATATTTATATTAACAAACCTGATTATATTTAAAAAAACTGTTAAAATTATAATTGTTGTACGAATCACATAAAATAAAAATACTGTATAGGTGAGAAGAAACTATTTTGGATTTAGAATTAAAATGACTTCGAGTGCGAAAGATTAATAATTAGGGATAATAATAAAGGTATTTAACTCTTCTGCATTTTTAACATCCTAGTAAAATCAAATTCATTCGAATATGTTGCAATAAATATGAATATTGGAAAATAGTAACTTAGTTTCACCCGTATATGATCAACGCGTTAAATCTACTCCTAAAGGCACGCTACCCAGACGGAATCTTATCCAGATTAAACAGCCTCTAAGTTAATTTCAGTACAATTAATGTTCACATTATTGTGACAACGTCTTCTGCTAAACAAAGTTCGATTATTATTACAAACAAGTGGCCTACGAGCGTCAACAGATTTTCGAGATTTACTCAAGCAGATGGTCGCAGAAATCTCGATTATGCTTCTTCGAGTAAAGCTAGCGTTAATGGAATAAGGGGAAGCGAAAACTCAACGA
Organism: Augochlorella aurata; assembly: GCA_028455555.1. NCBI lineage: Eukaryota > Metazoa > Arthropoda > Insecta > Hymenoptera > Halictidae > Augochlorella > Augochlorella aurata. The sequence goes on from CM052162.1 coordinate 2,449,760, forward strand.
ACTAATTTTCAGATCCCGCTACTAGCGAAGTCAGCGACGCCGTGCCGCTCCGGTGGGTCGCGACAGCGGAGAATGCAACGCCATTTTATTTCCTAGCGAATAAATACGCGCGCGGAATGACTCCGGTATAAATAAGTTTATTACGTGTTTTATTCGCTATAAAAAATTCGTTTAAGCAGAATCGGTAGGAGCGCAGTAAAAAATTCGTAAATGCGTCGGTTGTATAGCATCGTCGCGAGAAAAGCGCAGCCCTTAAGAATAAGGTTTGCGGAAAGCTGTGATAAAAACTGCGTGCGTTACGCGGCCGTTCGGCAGGGATCACTGTCGAGTAATGAAGGGAGTCGAACAATATCGTGTCCTACGAAACAGAGCACCTTGGAACGCGACGGGAACAAAAGGCCGCCGGCAATAATTGCGAATGTTAAAGATCCCGGGAACAATGACGGGTCTCCGACGTTGGAATTCCGAATGCAACGACGCATTAGGCGTTTTATGAGGACGTTACGGGACCCCTGTCGCTCGCGAGGTGACCGATAAAAATATCACGGACCCCGTATTTCGCCGGCGGAGATAACTTTATTGCGGCGATACCGTGATTGTTACGGCTTTCATATTTTCACAGGCAGCCGGCGTACCTGTAGATTCGGGTGTTCAGTTTCAGCTGGAAATTCCTTGGATCGTAAAAGCCCCAGCGTTCAGAAATAACCTCGACCGGGAATGGACAGAGTGAAACACGGGAATACGTTGTAGCGTACAGTACTGTATTCAAGAGTTAACAATGATAACAACAAACGTAATCCATGGCTAACAATAACCTAGCGAGGTGGCGCTTCTTCCGAGTCTCTTTGGTACACGCCGTGAAATATTCAATAATCAGAGCGAAGATAATCCTCGAGTAACAAGTTACTGTGTGGATCAACGAGTCCTTGGTTTCCTTTGTCGATGATGATGCTGGTTACCGTTTCAATAGTGCCCGTGTCCGTGACCCCCATAGGTGCCGCCCTCGTGGTTATTCCCGTTGGAATTATGAACGTATGCGAAGAACCCGCCATGGGGGTCCGCGTGGTACTTCACCACCCTCACGTTACCACCCGGTTCCTTCAGGGTGTATTCGCCTGCCACCTTTTTGCCTACGCAGAAAATTGATTCGGTTAACCCTACCGTAGTTGATATTGGAGCTGATGACGCTCAAATAACAATAAAATAATTTATACAAACAAGACCCGATAAAAACATTGAAGACAGATTCACATAAATCATCAATCAATTAGAATTTATACTTCTTTCAAAACAAGAGTTTGATCTCTTCTATGGCAAATGAAGTTTGCCTATTAAATCAGTAGTATATAACTTTATCTATGTCAAAATGTCTTTCTCTATTCAATTCCCATCCGAAAGTTCCTCTGTATCATCCTCAGTTTCAGCCAGAAAGAAAAATAAAATATGAAGCATCTACTATTTAACTGTAGCTGAATCCGACCCAATTTATCCGTAAATTAATGTCCACATTCTTCGAAGCCAGTGGCGTTTTAGACGACACCCGGTATACGGGTACATGATCTTGCCAGCAAGAGAGAAATATAATATATCGACCTGTTGAGCGGAATTTATTTGCATCTATAATTTACTTTCCTCCGCCACGGCCATCCTTGGGATGGGCGATAGCCGAGCACCATTATTACAGAAAATAAGAAACCCGGCCACTGCGAATGATTTACGTCTTAAACCGCTGGAATAAGTTTCGTTCCGAATTCGCCGATGACTCACCGTCCCTGTGTTCCTTTTGTCCATGATGGTCGCCGGTGTGATGGTCGTCGACACCGTACGAAAAATCGTACTTCGGATGAGCGACATAGTCAACGTGATGTCCGTGCTTGTCGTGCGATGAGACTTCTTGGTGCGGTCCTTCCACGGGTCCATGGAAATGAGCGAAACTATGAGCGTGGCCGGCCAATCCGCTTTGGACCAAGGCGAGAACCAGCACGCCGAAAATTAAAGCGACCTGTCGACCAAACAGTAAATTACAAAACGAAAATTTCAAAGCGAATTAATCCCGTCGAGGCTCTCACGATATTTTCGCGATTGTCATGTTATTAAATTTCCCCCCGAAAATCAAGATATCACAGGATTAATCAACGTAAGACCACTACGCCGATTCAGCGCCGGGAATCCAAACGAAAAATTATGCGACCTCCGCAACGCGACGCCTCGTACCTTGATTACCATATTGCTAGCGTTCGCAAGATAGTAATGGAATGATACCTCTGCACACCGCCGGCCGTCGTTTATATACCGTCGATCCCGGCAGTTTTTGGCAAGCCGGATTTCGCCGCAATATTCTTATTTAACCGTCGCCGATGCAACGTACGTCGATCGTTACACAGTCGTCGAAAAAGCGGTGCGCGTGCCGATCGGAGCTCCGCTGGCGAGAAATGTCACGTTTCTTTGACAGCGTTTAACATAACCGTTCACGCGGATGGACCGCGCGTTTCACCGAAACGGCTGTCGATTCCGCTCTATTGATCTCGTCACGGAAGAGGTTTTTTCCGCGGGACCGTTGTTTGTTATACGCGCGCGCAAAAAAAAAACGAACCTACGAAACGTTACGGTGATGAACCGCCGGTAAATCAAGCACAAAGGCACCATGTTTTTGACTGGGTTTTGATCACCCGGCAAGCATTCGTTTAATTTCGAGTTAAATAAATGTCGAGCCACGGTAACAACAACCCATTGTGCGGGGGATCCGCGATTCCAGGGTATCACATATCGTTTCAGTTCCAGGATTACGATATTTTACACCAACCGTATGTACGTACGAAACTATCAAACAAACAAATTTTATACGGATGCGTTCTATTGTTTGTCGTGCAAACTAATCTATTATTGAACGTTCTGTGACCGCGATCTTGAAAAGCATAACCAAACAGCATTATTTTTCGCTCTGTGCACTCGCGTAGGACACGCGCTCGAGCAACGTTTAAAAATTAAAAGTTTCCTAGCATTGTTTCACGCGACCCTGTACAAACCGACTTTCGCGTGCCCAGCAGTCGGTATTTTTCCGCAGACCGTGTCTCATTGTGCCCGTCAAACTCAGCCCGTTCTCCACCGCCATGGAATAAACATCGAGGATTGCGTAGCCCGCCACATATTTGCGATCCACATTCCCGGATCGGGTCCCGTGACGTCGGGGGCCACGGTTTCAAGGAACCTTTTAAGGATTTCGAACTTTCATGAGGGCTTTCGAAGTACTTACGCTTTCCAGCCGACCATCCCCGACCGAACCCCGCGCTACCTACCAGCCCCCTTGAAGTAGCTGGAACGCGGCAGCGACGACGTTTCACCTAGCGCAACTTTTAAGTCAACGTTTAATCAGGTCCGAAATTGTCAAAGTGGGACAGAAGTTTACATCTCGCGGAACTTTTTACTTATTCGACCGGTGAGATTAAAAGTTTCTCCCAGAGCATCGTAATTAATACAGGTATCCAGGCTAACCGCCTTTGTTTTATCTGGGTAGACGTTCCCGGTTGGTCAAACGGTCGCTCATTCGATTATCATCTCGAACATCTTGCTATCTTGTTTGCCTCTTACTCTTCAAATTCCTTTTCGTGACGAATAGATTGTAAATCAGTTTTAAAAAGCAAAAGTTTAATGTTAATGTGGCTCTTCTTTTAATTTTCTTCTTAATCTTCTTATAATTTTGTACTTTGCTGATTTTCCCCCGCATTTCAAACTGGCTTCATTAACAAGATTCTTACATTCTTTTGATATCTTCGCTGTCTTCATTTCACTATTTTTGTCATAAATACAATAAAAAACCACAGTTTAGTATGAGTTATCTTATTATAGGACAAACTAATACATGCTGAATCAAGAAATTGTCTCACTATTTTCCAAAAACCACAGTTCCTGGTTAACGCGAGGAAACGTAAATAAAAACGCAGGACACATCCTCCAAACAGTGCAGAATGAAAGTTGTGCAAACCTAACAGAACATCCAGCGTAGAGTTCGTTAATTTAAACTGCTCGAGAACGCAGTAAAACATTTAATTCGACTGCGTTGACACATTTACATATGCCGTAATAACCGGCGACGCTTTTATCAGAAGTTATGTAGAACGTTCAATGAGCGACAGAGACAATAGTGTCCCGGTGTTCTTTGCGGTGCATTTAGCCCGACGAGTGCGCGCGATGCAGAACAGGGTTCGAGTGCACTGCTTCAATCAAAAGTGGAACGTCGTGTAAAATGGAAGTAGTCGAAAAGGTGGCGGCATCCATGCGTGGAGAATGCTTGCGTTCATCGCTTGCGCAACGAAATTCTAATTGGCTTAATTTTCGTCGAAAGGGTGCCATGACGTTGTTAAAATAACGAGGGATCGTACAATATTCTTAACCCTTCTATGGTGTTTCGGATCTATATGACTCAGACCATGTGTTAAGCTTAATAAATATCGATATACTAAGACTTTACGCGAAGCTTTATTATAGTTTTGTTATTAGGCGTAAAGTTAATGCAATTTCGAATGATAGAAAATTATAGAAAACACATTTGTTCCTGAAAGGATTGGGAAATGAACTGATAAATTATTAAAGCGACAACTATCCAATGAAGTGAATACTATACCGATCAAATAAACAAAATACAAATATTGATGATTATAATGATTATGTTTTATAATTGATTATTCTCTCTCCCACTTACTTTCTCTACCTCTGTTAGTTTACTTTTCCACATCTTTTAATCTTGTTATACATTTGAAACAATACCCCTTTGAAATCTTGAAATACCTCGTTATATACGTGTTGTCCAAATCTTATTGTTAATTAAAAACATTAAATGATTTTTTAAAAAGTGGATCTTTTCAAACTTTGCCCTTTGCAACTCTTTGTAATTTAACTCGAAATCCGAAATAGTTTTTCTGATCTATAGTATTTCCATTTTATATAACCTAGTACGTTTTATACGTATGAAATTGAATTTTGTAACTCATATTTTAAATATAAACAAATTTGATAACGTTAAAATTATGTTGAAATATAACAATTTTTAATGACGCCTTGGAGTCGCCATTCGAGTGCGAAGGGCTAATTATTATATTCTTCCCTATAATAAGTATACTGGGGATCTTTATGCGAAATAAAATTTTTCCTCGTCGATTATATAAAATACAAATTAAATAATAATGTACGTTACTTTAATGACATTGTTACAGCGACAGTGTTTGTAAAATCTTCTTGTGTCTTCGCTGTTCTATGTTTTGTTATCAATGTTTGCTATAATAATAAGTACAGAAACGTTGCATTATAGAACAGTTGCCAAATATATGCATGTATTTTTTTAATCGAGTCTACGTGAGCTGAACACCAGTATTGTAAGTTTTCATGGATACCAAACGTAAGAGGCTTACGTAAGAGGCTTAGATAAGCGCATTTGTTCTAAACGGACTCACGGAGGGATGCAAGATCTTTACCACCTCAGGGCCCAGCCACCTCGACCGGGTCGAGGGTGCCAGGACTCTCGACTTTCCCCGGGGTGTCCCTCAGCCGCGATGAAAAAGTTATATCGCACACTCGGCTGGTAATCCATCCGTTTACTTCGGTAACAACTATATCGATCCAAGCTGCGCGTTGCACCGCGCACTCGTGCACGGAATGGATATGCGTCATTTGTGCGTGAGCCTGCAAGTGGTGGTGGGCTCACTCGCTCTGCGACGAATTCGAGCTTCGAGAGAACGCCGCCCCTGCACCCCTGCATCCCTCTACGCCACCACGGCTTGCTAAATATTTACACCGCAATTAGCTAACCGCAAACACGCGCCGAAATCATAAATGTCCGCGATTGCCCCCTACATGGCCGACCAAACGTCCTGAATTGGCTCAATGAAGTAACGCAGACGGCATTGTGCGGCAACCGCGAAACGAATTCATCCAGACATTCGGTAAATATTGGCTCCGACAACAGGTAACCATTCCGACGACGAAAAACAACGCGATGCGGCACGCTGCGCTTTTGCTATGCCGAAGACGTGATGCGATTAAACCCTTTACCCTGAATGTGAAGTCTATTCATTTCTTCGAGATCGAAACAAGATTTGATTCTTCTGCGATCAAGATCTAGGAATGAAAGTAAACGAGGACGTACAAGAAACAAAGATTGTTTCGTTCTATCAGGGAATCTATGGTAATTGGATACAGCAGGGCGATACTGATCGATTTCAATAACATTGAAATATGTCATTAAGGGCGTCGTCATGAACAACTTTTGCCTATACAGGTTACCGCTGCTCGCTTTTAGTTTCCGAGATATTCGCGAGAAACTGTTGTTACTATTACGTTAAATTCGTCTTACATCGTGTCGGCTTGTGTGCGCGGACAGCGACCGCCGTTAGGTCAGAGTTGCAAAACTCAGGAGTCTCGTCCTATCAGGAAAATTATTAAATATGAAGAAATGTTATTCTACACATTTTGTGCAGATTGTATTTCTTGTTGCTGTTTTCTTGCCGGCATCTGTCTATAGTTTCTACGGTGTGCTGCATCTAAGAGCAGATACTCCACGCCTTGCATCGCGACTTCTTTCACAATTATGTTGATTAAATCTTTTATGTGGTTAGTAAAATCCTACACGAACAAGAAAATTTAGTGGTATTTATTGTACCAAATATCGACAACAGAAAAATTGAATATTATTTCTTTATAAAAGATGTGAATAACATTCGTATTTAGTAAAGTTTGTTTGAAATTATTATTTTTAATGATATAGGAGATAGTTTGGATCAAAGTTCTAGATTTACACAGTGATGCGTAAACATGGAAATGCGCACAAAGATCGACAGAGTTTATTCAAACGAAATTTACACTTTTATTTCAGCATTTAGTTACAGCTACTAATTGGAAATTGCATGTAGGGTGAAATATTGTACAACGGAATGCAATGTTCCCTGTTTTCGCAGCGTGAAAAATACACCAATTAAATTCGCGAATGCTGTTAGTTTAATTACGGCTGTAATTTTTTGCAATTTCAAATATTGATTTCACCACCATCATATCGCGCGCAATTTAAACGTTCTACTTCCGGTAAAAAATGGGAAAACAGAAAATCAATCACGAAACAAAATACTTTCCAGATCATGGACAGGATAACGAATCCCGCGTTTATTATCTCGAGTTCGTTCTTTAGAACCTCGGCTGCATTCGAATACCCGTGTGGCAAGATGGAAAAAAGAAAAACGGAAGCACTTTGAATCGCGGAGGGGTTAAGAGTGTCAATTACGAAACATCCAATGTGTACAAAAATCGTGAAGAGCTTACGGTGACAGAGGGTGCGCACCATTGTGTCGAACGTTGGATATTACAAACGCTGGCAGGCTAGGGGACAAGGACGATGATGTACTCAGGAGACTAATTACTTTAACAAGCTTCGAATGCCACCTGATTATCGCAGGAATCGTCGATGCAAGAACAACGCGCGGAGGCGAAAGGCGTTGCACACGCCGTTCGGTGCATCGTTGCAGAAAACAGGGTAGTCACGTGCTCCAGACGAACACCGTCGAACCCGGCGAGAGACATATTCTTTTTCTGTTCTGTTTCTTCTTTTTTTAGAGGCCAAGGGATGCTGCCGTTTGTATTCGACGCGTCGCACCTCTCGGCCCCTTCACTCTCAAAGCGACAGGCGCGCGTAATTAGTTTGTGCTAGCATTCGTGCTCAACGATGACTGCGTTCTTTAGCTTTCGTTGGAATCCGACGGCCATCACCGGGCCGTTCCCGTTTAATTCTATATTATCCTCTCCCGCCTTCTTCGTCCCTGGTCGCAGCTCCCTTCGGGGACGGGAATTAACTTCTTCTTCGCCGACGCATCTCCAACATTTTCGTGCTCCGCGATTGCAAATTACTCGTGCTGGAGGGAAACGCGGAAGCGGCGAGGCGGTCGCAGAAAAAGTTGAAAGAATTTTAGCTAATTAATTAGACGACGGAGTACTCCGCATGAAAGTTTCGCGCAGAGACCAAAGAAGAAATATTTAAAGGCGAGGCATACCTCGTTTTAATTACTCGTTCCTCAAGACGAGCAAGCACTCGGCGCATCTTTGTTGGCCCACTCCTCAAAGGAGCCTCGCCGGCCTCCATTCCGGGAAGTTGGCGGCCTGTCTGTACTCCGACGGTGAGCCGTGTCTACTCAATATCATCTACTACGCAAACTTAGCGGAAATTGTCGAAGCGTATGCGCAATGCAATTACTGGCGATGGAAATTGGCGGCGGAATTGGCGGGGATGGGTCAGCTGCGAAACCGGTGGCGATCTCTTTACACTTACCCCGATCCTGCTTATTGCAACTGTGCGGTCATGCTAAGGTAGTGGAGTCAGTAACTATAGGGTAGCCAATTATTGTGCTTTTTGTTTATTTTCAAGCATAATTAACTTTATACTTTCGAATAGGACATCAAATTTTCCTCTTTAAATTCAATTAACTATTTATTTGTCACGATTAAACATGTAAATGTTTAAAATATAAATTCTTAAAGTACCATAAAAATTGTTTCAATTTTTTAATACTCTATTTACGAAATTTTCTATAAAGCTTATGAAAAGGCTTAAAGAAAATGCTTTGAAGAAATGAAAACAATGATTGCTTGTTTGAATTTTTGTTTTTATTGTAGTTTCAATTTCAGTAGTTTATTTACAAAATTGCTAAATTTTCTATTTTCTTATATATAAAGTGATTTACGTTTAAAACTTAAAAACTGTGGAGTCTAAAGAAAAATGTGTGGAAAGGACAAAAATAATGATGAGAATAATGGAGTGACTACAATGTTACTGAATGTCGCAGAAAATATTACGTATTGACACAGGGTTAAAATAGGAATTAAAACATTAGATACGCCATCCAATAATATACACTTAATAATGTTGACATCCACAATGTCCTTTTATTTGGAATTCAATCGAATCCACAACATAACAACAACAACATATTTGGTCAAACAACAACCCATCCAAAAATAACGATAACACAATAAAAACATCAACATAACGTACATTATGCTTAGCAAAAGTTAAGTAGATTCTTTTCCATTTTGTCTACTTCAATCCTTATGACCGCCATGACCTCCACCGGAATGATCGTTTCCTCCATGATTGTGAATATGAGCGATGAATCCGCTATGGGGATCAGACTGGTACTTCACGATTCTCACATTGCCACCGGGCTCGTGAACTTCATACTGTCCATGGACAGTCTTCCCTGCAATGTTATAAAAATGTTATTTTCAAAGTTGTTGGTCACAAACAGTTATAAAACGACAGACAATGAAAAATATTAGATTTTTTAGAATATTAACAACTTGCGAAGAAGAAACAAAAAAAACAATAGTGTTAAAAAATTCACATTTTACACTTTACAATATAAAATCTAATAAACAATTTGTCCCTCAAAACTTGAAAGTCTAAAGATCCTTTAAAAGTGAGAACGTCCAAGCGGAGGAGCGAAATGTCTCCGCGCTTCCACGAACTTCCCGGTAAAAATATTAAAGTTAGCGTGCCGGAAGCCTGTCGTCAAGCGAATTTGCTAGTTCTAATTAAGAGCAAGGCTGGCCGTCCAATTAGTTCGAGATTCTAATTAAGAGCACGAGATCGAGTCTCTGTACACTTTCTTGCCGGTGCTCGATCAATGCTTCTAAACTCGGTGTGTACCGTCGCGATGCTCCTTCTGTGAGTGATGATCCTTGGTGTGCTTATCGTCTACGCCGTAGGCGTAATGGGCGTCAGGGTGGGCCACGTAGTCATGGTGAACCTTTCCGTGTTTGTCTTTCCAGGAAATCTCTTGATGATGACCAGATACCGGTCCGGAAAAATGGTGGTAAGAATGTGCGTGACTACCCCAATGTCCACTATTTCCGTGACTTCCGCCCCCTTGACTGCCGCTTTTGGATCCACCAGCTGCATGTCCGCTGCGTCCATGACTTCCAGCATAGTTGCCACTGTGGTCATCATCTCCGTGACCACCATCGTAGCTGCTACCTCCGTAACTACCACTATAGCCGCCACTATGACCCTCGGCTCCGAATTCGTCACTGTGGCTACCGTCTCTGTAATCACCATCGTGGCCGCTACCATAGCTGCCACCCGCATGACCTCCACCTCCTCCATGCCCGGTCTTCGCTACGCCACCGGAGCCATACCCATCTAAACCCAAACAATTGCCCAAGGTGTACAAAATCGATCAGGTTCCAGTATGTCCAGACAGTTTACTTATTTCTCCAATGCTACGATACCTTTGTGAAGGGTCGACGAAAGCACGTGACCGACTGCGATTGAAGTCAGAGCGAGGATGATCAGATTCTGAAACGATGAAAGACCTGAGGCTCAGTTTTCTCGGGTAAGATCGACGACGCGACAGAGAAATTCGTTTGAGGCGATGGCACTGCGGGGCAGAAAATTGCTAAGGGAGGACCATTATTTTTTCGGCGAATAGGGGAATTCGGGTACGAGGCGGAAACGGACGTCCTCGCCAGTCGCATAAAGACCTCTGAAACACGCCGCGCTCTTACTTTACGGTCACGACTTTGTAATACTTTGCCACGGCACCCACGGCAATCCGTTTTACGAAAGCTGGTGCGCTCTCTTTTAACCGATGCGAGCCCGGAATTGGAGCGATCGATTGGATTAAGCCGGGCATTTCGACTCGCTCTCGTTACGACGAAAATTCGGGACTCCCGCTCGCGATAATCCCATTGAAACAAAGATGCACGGGTAATACCTCGGCCAGTGCCATGTTGCTTCCTCCGAAGGACCAGCGGTGAACTGCTTAACTGATCGCGAAAATCGCGTTTTATAGTCACGAGACCAGGCCGCCAAAAGAACTGTCCCGCTAAAACATTAATTCGTTTGTCACACCCTTTCGTTGGGTGCGATAGAGCGAGGAAGAGAGTAATTGTTACGTTAATAGCGACGTAACGGCCCCAGTTTTCGACACCGGTTGCCATTATTGTTGCGGCATGGCACAAACAGCCGCGAAAAAATGAGCTGTAAAATATCAGACAGCGAGATTGTTGCCTTCCAATTTAGCGGTCGCTACTCGAAGACACAGATTCGAATGAACGCGTGTACCCCTGAATGAAACTGAAATTGAATTTTCCCGTGGTTTCCTCCGTCTTTCTTTCTCCCTTTCCTTTTCTCTCTCCTTCTCGCTTTGCTTACTCTCGTGCAGTACACGCGATTGCTCAGTGATTTATACGGGCCTCACGCGAACGGCAATTTTAATTTCAAGTCGTACTCGTAACTATCCGATGGTCCCGACCAGGTATACACGCGAGCGCGTTACCCCCGATGCTTTAGTAGTTTTAATCAGCCTGAAAATCCACGATAATTCCAAAATTATAGGGCTGCAATTATTTCCGCGCGCCGGGCCCGCCCGATCCCATTAAAGAAACGGTCCTATCATATATTCGATCGGCGAATGCAAATTGGACTGTCCTGATTAATGAGTAATAAATTGCGCATTTTCGACGATAGAGCGAACGAGTGTCAATATGTCGGCTGAATGGCCGCATCCCAGCGTGACAATACAGTTTATTGTTGAATTTATTGCATTTCCGCGTACCACCCGCCTGCATGATACATTCATTCTCGGCTGAATTGTAATCTATCGATTCGACAGAAAGTCAAATAATCTGTCTCCTCTCCGTCGCCTCTCCGCCGAGCTCCACCCGACCGACGATTCGATTATTATCGTCGCTAGATACCACGGTGACGATAAATGAAATACTTTTAATGAATTTCCTCATGAATTATGAATCTCTCCAGCCGAAATTGGCCGTATTAACGTGACCGTTCGTCGTGTATCCGCGATTATGCGAGCACGGTTTTTCTGATTCGGTGACTTCTCTCGCGGCGCTTTTTTGTTCCCAACGAAACTATTGGAAAAGGATTATGCACGGTCCGATGAATAATTAGAATGGGTTTTGCGCAACGACAACGTTTGAAGTGTTTAATACTTTCGTCGCCGTTTGGTTCTTGCGGGGCTCCGTTAATGACGCGGAAATTCCTCGACGACCGATCTCGATCGCAAAGAAACGGCGAAATTACCGCATTGGTTTCCGCTGAAAAAGCGCAACCCGATAAGTATAATATACATGTACACATGCACCGGCGAGCTTGTAACACCGCGCTGGAAACGAATTAAATTAATCGAGAACTCAGAGCGCGGAACGAATTCATTCTCTCATATTGTTTTGGGGATTCTATAATGCGAAATGTTGTTACCAAGCAATTAAGAGCGGAATTTGTTCAATTCGCGTTTCATTTGGATTGCACGCTTCTCTGCGGACAGCGATACATTCGGATCGTATTAACCGAAAAACAACTCTAGACTTTTTTATTGCTCACTTGGTCGAACCCAACTGTAGTCCGTCCAACGAGACGAGAGATTAGATAAGGCAACTGCACGTGATCGACGCGTGAGTAAGACAGGACCGGCGCACAATTTTAGGTACCCCAAAAAGTTACTGATTCTCAGTATGGTGTGACATTATTCGTTGACGATATAAATATAGTGGGGAGTAAAATTAAGTCAACATTTTAAAAATGTTATAACTTTTTTAAAACTGGTCTAAATGACTTGAATTTTTCTGTTAATAGTAGAGGGACTGTAAAAAGACAGCATGTCAATCATTGTACAGTCAACTAGTCCCTTTAACATTTACACAAAAATTCAAGTCATTCAGACCAGTTTAAAAGGGTCGACTCAATTTTACTCTCCACTATGTATCTAAATAACATTTGAAAATTCAAATTCCGTTTTAGCTTGCTCATCGCTTGGTCATCGATGAAGGACCACTACAAGTTGTCCCCTGAGTAGCGCCCGCTTATCGGCTGCCTTAGTACTGGTTACATGAATTCTTTGTTTACTTCTACTTTCTCGCCTCCTTGTCAGCAATATTTATGATATCTATGGGAAGATGTCCGACATAGATTTTTCCGACTTGCAGCCTACCGCTTGAACTGCCGATAGCATATTTTGATCATGATGTGTCGAATATATGTAGAAACTCCATTAAAGAAACCATCTCTCGCGAAGTGTCGAAGCACTTTCGAATTGGTTATGGCATATAACATTATCAACGGAATTATATCTTGCTCCGAGATCCTGAATCTATTTTAATTAAACACTAATTTCTGCTCGCTGTGTACTGAATCTGGATTTTGTCTCAAATCACATCAAACATTATGTGGGTATCATAAGTGTGTAATCTCCTCCACTATGTCATTCTACGTTTAGTACTTTCTTGTAATAATACTACTTCTATATATTTGTTAATCTGTTTGTGCAAACCAAATAAGTAAATAAGTGAATAAATAAATATGTAAAGAAAAGAAAAAAGAAAGAAAGAAGAACTCTATATTAGCGAATCAACTTCGTCCCGACAGTCGAGCATCGAATTTAATATTTATCGTTCCTCGGCTGGTTTTAATATTTATCGAAGCGAGGCTGGTATTGCTTGCATAGCGCGCGAGCTGTGAAGGAAATACTCGATCCAGACGTCAGCGAATTATCCGCGAAACTCTCGATAGAAACCGCCCCGAAATTAATATAAACCGCCTTCCGCGATTACGAACCGTGAACAGGAATCGGAATTGTTGTTACGCCAACTCGAACGCCGTCGTGAAACCTAAACTGTGTAACATTGCGCGAACCTTCGCATCGAGCTCAGGAACATACACTTCATTAAACCACGTTCTCAAGGAAGCAGTCGAAAGAAAGACACCACAGTATCCGTTACAAAGTTTAGTGAGAGTTATATTAATTACAAAACTGTACACATTCTTAGCACCTCGAGCATCTGCGCGCATCAGCTTGCTCGCGAAGCTATCCACGACGAAGTCGCAGCAAACGACACAGTCTTAATGGTCTCGTGGAGGTCCCGTATCGTTCATCGACTCGCACAGACGAGGATTAATTAACACAAAGTTAACAAGGCTCCATTAGTCTTACAAAGTATTACTGGCTGTCGTGTAACCTAACACGCTATCAATTAAGTCTTGTGTGCAACGCTACATGTGCTGGCATCATTAGCGACCGGTTCATCGGCAGAAGAGTCTCGATTTAGCAGCCATGTCATAGGAACCACGGGGACAGGCCGATGTCAACGCTGGTATCAGCGAGTTCTGAATCGAGTGGGTCGAAACAGGTGCCGTCCAGGTGCCTTCCGATGAAAAAATCCCAGATTCCACGTCGGACCTGTCGAAACGTCGTTTGCTTATCATGCTAAAGTTCAGAAATATCGATGCTTATCTCTACGGGACGATGTAATTGCTGAACGCGGTGACAAATGAATGAAAGAGGTATAAACGAAATGCCAATTACTCTCGCTGCCATTCAAACACTACCGCGACCTACTCGCCACGAATTACTATGCCGGGAAGAACCGTCCGTAAAATACTGTTTGAGGTCTTACGTCTTGAGAACGGGCGCGCTATAAAGAATAAGAGGATTCACAGGCGGCGGTTTAAGAAGAACGACGTCGACTCCCGAGGACTGAAGCTCGCTTTTTAATGCCTCCGCAGCTCCTTCCACGGCCTTCCGAGAAGCACTGTACGCCACCAGACCGGTCCCGGCTTTGGTACCATAGCTGGTCGCGGAATCCCCCAAAAGAACGATACGACCTTTAACATAAATGTTTCTTACAGTACGCGCCACCACCTTGCCCACCATAGAACTGAGCTTAAATGGTATTTATCGTGTCCGACGTCTTCTTCTTAAGTTACTCGTACACTAATTGCAAGAGAAGCAACGCTACAATCATCAATCAGGCCTGAATGTTTGAAACCTTGCTTTACGAGCTTACCATCAATTTTTGTGGGCCATTATATTAATTTCTGCTAATGGTGAACACCAGAGTAAGAATCTTCATACAAAATAAACATTTTCTGTATAAACTAAATAATATTTACGCACTAACTTCTATAACCGCGTTTCTGTCAGAAAAATAGAGGTGCGAGGAAAAGACCAGTTCATTCTTTAGCACGTTCGTCATCACAGCCTGAAGATGAGTAATATCCTACATAGACCATGTTTTAGTTTTTACAGATGAACACAATATACTGCAGGTTTTTCTTGTTCACATATAAAACATTTTGCTGAGAAGAATTCGCTGCAGTATTTTTGTTACTCTTCTTAACGCTGAACTTACCATGCCGGTCAAAGTACTGTTCCACATTTTCTTTTTTAATATGACTGAAATTATAAAAACTCTTTCATAGGAACCTCTTAATTCAAACGTATATTATATTAAACTCGGCGAAAAGTCTAATTATATTCAATTCTGAAATTCTTTCAGCTCTTGGTAGGTTTCATTTTAATAACATCGTTCTAAGAAAGGGGTCTGTCGGAAAATTGTTCCGTTCTCCAAAAAAATTTCGTTTCGTAAGGGTGTTAAAAAAACACTTGGTTCAGTATGTTAACAAGTTCTGTTTTTACGCACTCTAGTAATGAAACAATGCATGTATAAATAATTTTGTGTTTACTTAGTTTACAACACCCTCAGCCCCAAAAACGTTTCAAATATAGCGATTATCCCTCAGTTCATCGATTTAAGAAATAGAAAAAACTTCTATAGAACTGCGCGTGGTAACCAAGTCCTTGATCAACTACAGAACAGACCTCTTTTCGCGCGCAGCAGTGGAATGAAAACTCTGGCGGTCCTAAGCGGTGCTACCAAGTTGTGTCGCAACATGGATTCCCACGCGGAACTCGGCTGCCTCTCAATAACACCAGGAAGAGCCTGACCGCCAGTGTGCACGACTGCCCAGAGACCTGTAATTAAGTAAAGTTGAAACTTTAGTGTACCTTAAGCGGTCGCTTTCGGGCGGGCGCGCGAGACGCGGCGAAGATGGAAGTTCGCATAGCGGAGTTCGCGCCTCTTAACGAGTTTGCGTGGACCGTGAATTCGCGAACGCTTCTTCCGTTCCTTCTTAACGTTCCGAAATGAACAGTCGCATTAATTGTCTCTTGACACGTACGCCGGCATCAATCGCCTCGCGCAAACACTTTTTAACGCTTGGGCCATTATTTAACAATTTATTGTATTCGATTTACAGTACGTGACAGTAAACGATCTCTTTGTTAAGCTTATGACGACGAATGTTGACATATAGACGAAATTTCCTTTTTCTGAGGAAAATAATCTTAACAATTTGAAAAGTGTTTGTCCGTAAAGTGTTAAATGCTTTTCATTTTATTTCATTGGACCATGTATTGTCGTTTCAAGCAACACGAATTTTCTCGCAAAGAATATTTCAACTGATCTTAATCAGTCGTCTTTGAGAATCATGCATCAAACCCCTAATTGTTAAACTTTGACACGGTTTGATGGAATTGTTTAAATGGATGTAAAAATTCGTAAAGCTGGTAGCAGGAGCTTCCTCTAAGAATTAAACGTCTGGAATGTTGAAAAATATGATTTAGCCGGCGGATATAAAATGACGCAGGAAACATTAATTTCATCGGTCAATGTAATTTGAATTTCTTTATGCACGATCACGGTCGTTGCGCCTACGTGGAGCAGAAACGTGTTAATTTCGTGCACGGTGGAGGCGGATCCGTTGCAGAACGGTGCGAATTAAGGAGACTAAAAGAAATGAAATGGTCTTAAGAAAAAGAAGGAGTAGGAACGAATGAAGAAAAATTTCGATTAAACAGTGCTGGCTGTAATTTACAGTCGATCGGAACAGAACCGCGTTGCCCGGCTCAGGATCAACGACGGTGCACGAAAGAAATCGATAAAAGCAAATGCATTGCATTCGACGATCGGTTATCAGACCCCTTCCCGCGGAATTGTTCGTTTTAACCGAACAATTTCCAGGGAGCCGATGGTATTTTACATCCGTGAATCTTTGCGGCCGTCGCGTCTCGGAACTCCATTCCGGGCTCTCTGTTTCTCTCTGTTTCTCTCTGTTTCTCTCTGTTTCTCTCTCTTCCTCTTCCACCCCACACTTTTCTCTTATTCGCCCCTTTCCTCGCGTTCTATTTATACGGACCGATAAAACCCGGCGAGTATTATCTACATCTCGAAGCGAACGACTCCGCGGAATCATCACGAGAACAATTATTGGCCCGGTGTCTACATTAACGTTCACATTTCGAGACGCGACCCTCGATCTGCAAGTTTCCGGATTATCTCCGACAGAGTCTAGCAGATGCGGCCGTGTAATTAACGATCGGAATAATAAAATGAATGGCCCCGGCCCCTCAGCCATTGACTGACGGGAACGCGAGAACTTTCTAAAACGAAACTTGAACATCGCGCGAAACTTAATTAACGTTCGCCCGGAGTAACGTGATTTTTCGTTAATTAAGCAACTCATAGCTGCCCCATCGGAGACACCAGCAGTTACTCGTTAAGCTCTCTTCAATCTTTTTATGGAGATCGGGTTACGTCTTTGTAGGTTGATACCCTAAGTTTAAATAATACTACGGTGGTTCTTCGAGGGTATTGAGTGTCTCATCTTGGTGCGCAGCTCGTCCCGTCGTAAAGATTTTCTAAAAATCGCGATAGAATATACGGGAATATCATTTTAAAGGCTCGCTTGGCAGATTCGAGGCGGATTTCTCGTGGAATTCCGGTAACAAGGAAGAACCGGCAGCTCTCGAATAAATTTGCACGAGAATGTTACACAATTAGGCGCTAATAGTTTTTTAGTACGTGGTAGAATACGTTCCTCGATTAATTTTCGACGAGCAATGATTGGAGGCAGAGAAACGCGAAAGAAACAGAGATTGCTCAAATTATTCCAAACGAAACACAAGCGCTGCTCTTACCCGTCGCACAATAATTATACTTTCCGCTGTGATTGTGGCTGATCGTTACGGGGCGACAGACTAAGCCCGCGTCGGTAATCGAATTTAATTACTCGAGCACAAGTGTAGACGAGCTCGACCGTGTGAAAACGAGCGGAGCGCGAAGGCGAAGAGGCGGTCAGCCGAGCGTGTTCAATCTTCGCCGTTCGACGCGCATTAAATCGACAATTGCTTGCCGTCTTCGCCGGCCGGAAGTTTCGCTCTAACTGCGTCCAAACAAGCCCGTAAACTGTCCTCCCTCGTTGGGTCCAGCTCCAATGGCACGATTTGGCCGCGAGCACGTACTTCCGGATCCTGCGGATTGGCTTGCGTCGGGTCCGACGGATCCTCCTCTCTATCCTTCTGCTGCTCCATCGCCCGCAAGATCTTGATGGATGGTGAACTGCCCGAGGGATCGAGCATACCGGCAAACACCTACCGATATCGAATGTTAACGTTATGATACTGAATCAAACGTTTCATTTACTGCCACACCAATAATCTTAAACATTTTACAAAATTGAAGTACTTCATTTAATCAAATTGAAATTGAAAGGTTAAGTTGTATTACTTTTTTCGATATTCTTACGTTCTACGAATCTGTGTAAAATTTGGAAATTACAGTAGATTAGCGTAGAAATTAGTATTCTAGTTTGAGTAAATAATTTTGCCAGACACGCGCGGGTGACACGGCTGTCAAAATGTTGATACTATGTTTCCCAAATCATTTCCATTTTATATGAAATGGTGCATTCTATGCGGATGGTATTGAGTTTTGTGACTCATACAATAAACAGTTTTTTAAACATATAAACAAGTTTCATGATGTTTAGTGGTATAACAACTTTTTGTAAAGCTACAGAGAGCAAACGGTTAATTTATGTTTGTTACGAATTTAATAATACATTTATGAGGAATTTATTGAATTTTGTTACTTAAGATTAATATTACAATAGAAATCGCTAAAAAGTCCGAATAAACATATTATTGTTATTTTCGTAAGGTAATATTAATTAGCCGTTTTTAGTGCACGTTTACTACCAGCATTATGACTAATAGAATTTTGTATTGTACGCGACGGTCTTAAAAAGTAATTTTAGTACAAATTAATTTTTATGTACATATTATACCTGCATAAAGATATACATTTTTCCTTTAAGGGAATTATTAGCCCCACCTGGTCACGAAATTAATTATAAAGGGTTGATTTTAATTGTTTTAAAAATGGAATACATTATAAACAAGTATAACCCCCAACACTTGCATTGTATTATTTTTCATACGTTTTATATTTTCTACGTATTTTTCAATTTCATAAAATATTGAGTTTCTTGAGAACCAGTAGTCCGAGTCAAATAACCATTTACCGCTGCCTGTATACAAGAACGTAACTTTAATCGTTGCCTCGGTGTAACCTAATTAATAAGTCAGCCCGCTGGCAAGAGGTATAATATCTCTTTAATGTTGGGAAAGCAACTTTGACGAGAGAATCAACGATTTATAGGATTTCCTACGCCATTTCTGTTAGTTCGTCAAAACTAGAAGAACCGAAGTTGCAACGATATGTAATTTCCGTGCAAATTAATCGTTTAAAGGAACTCGTTAAAATTGCTCGTACCTCTTTCAATTTGAAGCACCTCGCACTTCGTTTACCTATACTCAGGTAACATTTTCATTAGCATTTCGTTAGCATTGACATTTTGACGTAATGCAAACATTCCACCTAAATTATAATTTTTACAGCCAATAATTAGTCACCGTTTGAGACAGGTATAATGAGAAGATCAACGTTGACCTTAATATTTTAAGTAGCACGAGAGTCATATTCCTGGCACAATTTTTTTATCAAACTTGAAAATTGACTTTGTAGGATCTACCAGGTATAACGGTATTTCTAAAACAGTTGCTGCAATAAATTTTGTCTCCTCTATTCTCATGATATCTCACAATCATCACGATATTTTATGTTAAGCCCAGCAAAGATCATAAATTGATTATAATTTTTCAAGAACGCGCGGCAATGAGTTGTGCCTCGCCCCTTTTAAACAATACATAATCTAATATTGATAAGAAAGATATACATTTCTACAGTACACCACAATATTTGCACTTTTACGCATTTGTTCCATTTTCCTACGTCGCCTCCGTTGAGTTAATCAAGTTTCTTTGATTTCTAGCGTCTTTTAACCCTTGACTACTAGGCCTATTAATAATTACGTAACAACTATTATTAGCAGTTACACGGGTCACTAATGTTTATTGTGTTATTATTGACGTAAAAGTATTGAATAAAAGATTAAAATATAATCAGTATAATCAACTAGTAGCGGTGTCGCAGACCGGCAACAGTAGTTAAGGGTTAAGAAGATCGATGTGTCAGTTAATGTGTTTATAAAAGAAGACTAAAAAATATTGAAAAAAACTATTACCAGAAGCATCCATGAAGCTACGGTTAATTGTAGTATTTCATGGAATTTCAGTTTCGCTGGTCGCTACAGATATTTGTCCGAGATAGAACCGCGTAATGCCTATGTCGTGGGTGGCGATAGGACGCCGATTACCTTGTAGCCGACTTCGTAGAGTGCAAGGGCGATCTGCAAGCCCACGCAGGTATCGCAGCTGGTAACGAGCACGTGGCGTTTGTTACGGGACTCGTACTCGTCGGTGGCGTTCCTCGATTGCCGCATCAGATAGGCCAACAGAGCGGCGACAATCGAACAGAGAGCCAATATTTGCAGGGCCAAAATGGCCCCGGTCTCCGCGTCCATCCTCTCGGGCGATATTCAATCTGCAAAGCAGAAGTTACGTCTCAATTACGCCGCAATTCGTGTCCAGGTCATACGGGCCCTTCCACTTCCGCAATGCGCCGGGAATAGTTTCTCATCGGCCGTTATGGCGCGGCTAAATTTTCGCGTGGGAGTCTCCGCACACCGATACAGGTTTCGCGGAAACAGCGATCCGACGGTCACCGTTCGCCGTGCCCCAAAATGCTCACGATCCAAGGACAAATATCAGGACGAAAATTACCTTCCGGTTTCCACGCTGTTCCGGCGGAAGGAATTAATTCGTTTGCCCAATCGACGACGCCGAGGCGGTGGTCTACTTTAAACGTTCCCCTTCGCAGGATTGCCCCTTCGCAGGATTGCCCCCAATCGGCCCCGACAATCGTATCCCGGCGAACGGCCCCGAGCTTCGTAATGTCCGTGTAATTTTGCGAATCGGGCCACTCCGAGTTCGTTGTTTTCACGGTTTCGTGGACCCCGAAACTAGCATCACCGTATGCAAATTGCGGCGATCTTTTTCGCGGCGGAAGCCTCTCTACAACCCGATTCCCCCTATTATTTCAATTACGGATCCGCATACATTCGCATAGTCACCGATTCGAACTCGCGGGATTCGTTCTGCATCCAGTGAAATTTTAGACACCTGCTGAAAAAGTAGTTCATCGACACTCGAATGGTTTCACGTGGAATGCCTTATAAAAGGAACGAATTGCATTCGCAATGCAGCGGAAGACTATGAATTCCTCTTAATGGGATGAACTGTACATCCGATACGGTTCGAAACATGGAAATGATTCTCGAAACGATTAGATGTGCCGGCTTTGCGCACCATTAGTATTCCACAAGCCGCAGAATTAAAGCTTCGTTCATGAATTTTTGCTTCCGCTGGACAAATATCACCGTGTGTAGTATAAAAGTATTCGAGCAATATTACCAATTCGAAAAACAACATGGGGAAAAAGTGATTAAACGTAGCCGGAGCTGCAGATCAATCGGGTTACCTTGATATTGTCGACAATATTTTCACCGAGTTTCGTCGACGCTGCGAGTCCATCGACACAATGGGATCGTCAACAATGTTTTCATCGAGGATCATTTTACCCGGACAGAGTTCGCTGCGCGTTTACCAAAGTCGCAAAGAATACGTGCTTTGCGAAACCATAGAAGATACACGGACGAGGGCTCGACGGAGAGAATGAAAAAAGTAAGCTAGCCCGTCGGGTTTCAATCAAATGATTATCGACGATCTCAAGATAAGGCAATCGAGCTCCGAATCAAAGGGGACCACACCCCGATTGCGGGGCTCAACTCGTCAACGTCCTTCTGCAATGGATCCACGCCATCGCCGCCGGTGCTATTTGTACCAATGTTTTCGGTGAATGCACGCAGCCCGTATAAATCCACCGCGAAGCGTGATTCCGTGCACGAATGCCGCTGACAGCCGATCGATCAATAATGATTCCATAAGGCATAGTATATTTAACTGGGAAATTGTTGTGCCCCGGACGGTGCAACAAATCAAGTATCTTTATTGCCAGCGAATCCGCGTTATTCTCTCCGATAAAGGATCACGGAACGTCCGGACGTGTTCATCGATTACTGACACCCGGCAAAATGATATTCTATCTGGAGACCATAAATCCGTCGATTTTCTCTAAGATCCCGCACGTGAACAGTTTTCCGTCACACTCTTGCCAGAATTTTAAGGTCGCGCAGTGACCACAAAAATCCTCAAAACCGTGGGAGAGAATTGCCAAATCCGTAGAGATCACCCAAATTCTGGGAATTGAAAGATTCCGAAATTGAATGTATCATTTTCTGCTCTCCAAATTGTATTGAAAAATTCTTCTAGAATTGATCTGTCTTTTATTAATCACATAATAAAGAAATACCATTTTTTAAACAGAAAATCGCGGCAAAATTTAACCAGCTAGCTATTTTTTACGATTATACTCGTCATGAAAAAATGGAAATATTTTATGTTTTGTCGAGTATATTCGTTATGCGTAATAGTTTGCTGTTTAAATTGCAATTTTAGTGAAAACTAAAATATATTCGTAAATAAGATGTTTCGAATATTTGCAGGTCAAGACGAAATAAAACAAACAAAATAGAAAATATAAGTGATTGTTATGAAAATACTGTCCACAGTGTCAAGGTTAGGTAATATAATCGTCATCGCTTACTTAGTGCGACACATTTTTGATACATTTCAAACTGATTGCAACAACTAACTGGTTAACCTGTATTTTGAGAACATATATTCTTCCCCGAGGCTCCAAGTGGAACTGTGTTCGCAGCTGAATATTAGATCCGAATTTTCCAATTTCGCTAAAACCAATTAATCTACTCACTGACAAATAGTACTCACAATCGGTCAATATTCTATTCGCCATTTTTCTCTACGGCAATGTTCTGGCCGTGGTTGTATCTCCCGAATATCTTCGACAGAACACAGCACGTTCGAAAAAACGTCAAAAAATGGCATAATCGAATTTATTTTTCCCTTCCGCGTAATCCCTGCGCGTTCGACACTCTGAAATTGAGCTTGTTAGCAAGCCTGTACGTCCGCGAATGATAACATCCTTTTTTTTCTGACGAAAATTAAATTGGAAACATTTCCAGCGAAAGTTTCCTCTGTTGCTTGCAAAGCTTTCCAACGCGATGTAATGACAGAACGCAAATTTCCACTTGAAAACCCGCCGGGAACCATAGCACCACATTTTCGAGTCAAAATATTTTCCCTGCGTAGTCGTTGCGTCCAGGAAAAAACCCGGATACGAAGAAACGAATTTTTAATAAACTGCCGAACGCACGTTAGCGGGAGCGGTGAAAATTGCAAAATGTAAATGGAAATTACGTTTGGGACGCTTAAATTTCGCCGTTAACGTTACACCTTTGACACAGATTGGAAAACTATCGTTTGATTAGGCCACGTTGTGCTAATACAGTTGGAATTTAATAATGTGAGTATATGCATTTAAATTTTCTCCCTATATTTAGTAACTGCCCGTAAAGACGGGAATCTAACGAAGTGTTTGCTATCGCTGATGTCTATCTCTGCTGGTTCTCTCTTCGCATTCGTTTTATTTCGTTTTGCGATTTACATTTCCTTTATAACGCCATCAAAGCGGAAATAAATTTAACGCTGCCATAAATAATGGAATCTCAAATATTTTCGCATATTCATTGCCGGGAATGATCATCAAGGACCTAACCGTATCGCTTCTAATATTCAATTGTATCTTATTACAATTTTAAAAAGGTCTCGCTATAAATAGTAATACACCGTTTTAAAAATATTAGAATACCCTCGCGTGACGCGTTTGTATAATGAATTCTCCACTAACCTCTTAGGCACGGCTGAATTTTGCGCGGGGCTGTTTCTCTGCACGACAGAATTCGACGCGAATAACGAATTACACTGTAGTACATGACGGACAATGCTGTTCTCTACGCGAGCACATTCGAATCAAGTTTCCATGATTAAATTATCATTTTTCTTAAAGATATGACACATACACTTTGACTTTAATCATTTACTTTATTAACTAATAATACAATTGTGTAAAGCACGAAACATCCGTGAAAGCCACTATAGTGGGGCGTCGTGCCTAAGAGGATAAAAACTGCACGTATCGCATTTAAAATATGTTTTACTCGGAAAACTTAAAAAACAGATGAATGCTCGAATTAGAGTTAGGCATTATTCAAATTGTTTCAAATAAATATTTATCTAAAATAATTATTCGAATGAATCCTTTTTAATTGAACATTTTATTTGAATAACAATTATTCGTTATTCCTAACAAATTATTCCGCCTATTTATTCAAATAATTCATAATTTTCTATTCAAATAAATTATTCGAATGGAGATTGTAAATTTATTCGAATAATGAGACTAATAATTGTTAACGCCCGTCGCGGCCCACGGTCGAAAGGCTTCTACTTTACTCCGTAATCTAGATTCCAAGAGGTACTAATGAATTGATATTCAGTGACATTTCGAGAATATACGGCTCCGCGCCAATAGGTCGACGGTACAGCAAACATCGTTTTACAGAAATGCAATTTAATTTCAACTGTCCGTGCGTCGGCCCTAACTGACATTTCCTGAGCTGGAATCCCCGCAATCCGGCATCGGAACCCAATCGCGGATCGATGATTCAATTGCCGGGTACTCGGAGGCATCGGCGGAACGCGTCGCGGATTCCGTTTTTCCCGCGAAAAGTGAAGGGCGTTCGAAAGGTTCTAGCTCGTCGATGTGACTCGCCTTTCTAAAGTGTATCTGAACTCAGCGAGGCGTGGCTCGCTCTTGTTTCTGCCGCGGCCAGCCGACGCTCGTCGTCACGAATTCTGCTCGGATTTGCAAAATCGAACGCAATCCGTTCCCGGACGTGTCAGGTCGACGCGCCGCAACCGCGCTGGTGAAAATCGCGCGCCACCGCCACGCCGGTTTAATAGCTCGGATCACGTTTTCGTTAATGTGCTGAATCGATTAGCCAGATGGGGCGTTTCATCCAGCATAAAGAGGCATTTTTCACCATACGGAATGTCCCGTTTTCGAATGCTTTTCGCCAGAAAGATGGAATCCCGGCTTGTCGCTTCTCAAGACGAAGTCGTTTCACCATCGTTTTATGCAGCGATAGCTGAAATTATATTCACTTTATTTTGAAACTGCTGTTCTATTAAGTTCAAAATGCTCGTCTCGTTATTTGCAACACGAATAGAATCAATTTACAAATCAGTTCTGCAAATAATGAAACGCTTGCGAAAGAATAATCGAGCATGTTTATACATGAGTTGGCCAACAATTTTAAGGTCGCACGTTGCGAAAAGTTTTTTTGGTAAAACCTAATGTGACAGCAATCGTGTAGTAATGTATAGCAATCGTTTGTTGGTATTTTCGCGTTATTGGAAATGTCGATTATTATTTACGCTTTTATCAGCAAATTTCTGTTTTTTCAAATTCATCACATGAATTTAAGGTACAAATCACTTTTCGAGAAAACTGTCACACTTTGTATTAATACAGACTTTACTACGCGAGAAACCTTGCTATAAATTAATGAAACAAATAGAGTTTTATTCAACTTCAATTTCCATGATCACAATCGGACTATAAATCCATAACTTTCCATAAGAATCTATGTAGGTGCTAATTCACACCTAACAATTACTATGGATGATTCTAATCTTACCGTGTTACATTGACCTTGAAATTTAGCATACAATAATCTAATTAGCTAACAAAAGAGAACGCTATTCGATTCATTGATTCACTTAACACGAATTAAGGAACTAATGCATGCACTAGCAAAGTAATGCACAGTAAATTCTTTCCAATTGCCTCTCAGCTTGTAACAAAAAATGGACAATTTGAGAACAGGAGATACAATTATTCGAACCCTACGGCTCGTTTTTATAGTAGTTGACTCCATTTGTTTATAAGCTTACATATATTGTTGTCCATTTTTGTTTATAAGCTGGGGGACAATTAGAGAGAATTTACCGTGTAGGCCCCAATCTCCCTTATACATTAATTCCGCGTATGTTTGATCATTCGCTGAAAAAAGTACAAAAATAGCTCGGAAGGAATCGTGCATCGCTTCGGAAACATTCGGCGCGATGATCGCGATTGAATTAAACACGAATCGATTCGAATGTCAGTGGAGTTCGAACGCGTCAGATATCCATTCGCGAAAATGAACCGATGTGACAGTTAAAATTCTTTATCTCTCTGGGTCACGTGAAAATCTCGTGTTTCCGGCCGCGAATGGCTACGCACGCGCCGATCCGACCAGCTAGTCGGGAACACGCTGGAAATGAGAGGTTCCAGAGATGGGCTCCAATTTCAAACGAAATACGAGACTTCCGGAAGCTGGCTCGAATTATTCGACCAAGTCCATTCCTGTTGACCCGCGACATATTATGTTTTT
The DNA here is from genome assembly GCA_028455555.1 of Augochlorella aurata. Taxonomy (NCBI): domain Eukaryota; kingdom Metazoa; phylum Arthropoda; class Insecta; order Hymenoptera; family Halictidae; genus Augochlorella; species Augochlorella aurata. The sequence continues at coordinate 2,476,308 of CM052162.1, forward strand.
GTTATCCAAGAGACCGCGTGAACGCCATTACTAAAATTAACAAGTTTCAACCGTGCCACGGTAGCCGGGATCAGGTAAAGTCCGTTGATTCGCGTGTTCGCCGCGGATTAGACCTTACTGGACGTTTATGGGGTTTTTGCAGTCTTCAGAAGTGAACAAGTAGAGAGGATAAAAACGCGGGAAACATTCAGATGACTCGAATGTTCTACATTCTTCCCTTGCCGTACACTGTTCCAGTTTAGGAAGCAAGCACGCTGTCTGTTCGGTGAAGAATTCATTCTACGCGGATATCTTTTTGTTGAAAGCGTCTATTTCCTTATACTTACACAGTTTGCGATATCAACAGTAAACCTAATCCAGGACTAAAAGTGATTGACATGTATAAAGACGACAAAATTATTATTTAACTTTAATTAATTATTATTCACTCATTTCTTACAAAAGTGTCTTTACAATTTCAATAATATTAAAAGCAAAAATGTGAGACCGGTTATTGTTTATAATTAAATAAAAATAGCGAAACTTTCCCTCAGACTTAACAGTCACGCGTTAAAGACTCGCATGTTGTGCAAACAACTTTTTAATCATTTCAGAATTCGACTTATCAACGCTGTAATCTATCTGCACACACAGATAGCGTACGAAACGTAATAAAGTCAATTCAGCTCCCGTTTACCCAGAGATGAAAAAATTTCTACAGGCGTTGCACCTGCGAGTCGCCGGGCAATGGAAACAGGTAGGTGCACACAGGTGGTGAACGAGTGCGCGCTTCGATTGCGTGCCAAATAATCGCAGCTAACTTTCTCTGGAATGCAGGCGCGGAAAGAAACCACGCTGAAAGACAGATGCTACGAAATTATAGAAGCTTATCTGGTATCTCGTGAACAGCTCGGCCATTTTTCTGTAATGAGAATCTCGGTGAAAAGCAGACGAGATTTCGTTTTTCGTCGGATCTTCCTTTTTTCATCGTTAACGATCGCCGAGCATGAGACCGATGGAATTATTCCGGTAATTGGTAGATCGCTGCGTTTGTTGCCTTATCGGAATCGTCCAGATCGCGCGAGTCTTATCGCCGTTTGAATCGGACCTATACAAGAAGATTCTCGCGGAGAAATTCATATCGAAACGATCGACTCGAACAAGAAAAGGGAAAGTGAGCAAGTCTTGTTATTTTACGCGACCATGCCCGCGTGATTACGAGAAACTGTATCGCAATCTACCCTATCCGTGCACGTACGAAGCTCGTCGCACACATTGCCAACGGCATTTCCCCAGTTCGCACTGGAAGACACGCCTGGAAGCGACAAATATCCGCGAAATTATCCGACAGGAACAAAACGGCGTGGATATCATTAATATTGATACATCCCTGCTCCGCGATTCCGGCCGAGCGAGACGGAGTAAAAGGCGAGTCTCTTTGACATTTATTTGCGAACTGGTTCGCTCCGCAAGCCCGTAAAAGACTTTCTCTCGGTGGCGCACACCTATCTAGAAGTAAACATACCGGTACAAAGTGCCCAGTTGCTGTGTCAATAGTTGAAACAAATAAACAGCTAGGGCAATATTGTCTTTTCATTTTCGTTAATAATTAATGCACAGTTACCGAGGTTCTGGGACGAGATCTGGCATCCACAGCACATAAAGTCAAAGGCTAAACTCATTTCGAGATTCCATTTACTTAAACAAAAAAAATCATTGTATACAAGACTAGACTTGCTATCTCAAAAATAACACGATTCTATTGCTCCATCAGCAGCCAATTGTTTGCTCGATTTAAGATGCAACGAACACTTCGCTGCACAATAATGTTTCAACGTATCGTGTTTCAAATTGATACGGAAAGGATGCAAAAGTAAAAGTCGAGATACAGAGTTGTCTAAATGGAAAACCGTACATTCAGCAGTATTAGGTATTGGCTAATGCATAGTTTCCCAACAAGTATGTTACCAGACATTGGCTGCAAAGGTTTCTAGTCAAGTTAGTTTCTTTATTTTCACTGTGACTATTTAACGCGGTGGCACCGGATATCTTACGTTTGAATTTTTAGATTTTCTTGCAACTTTAAATTTATCCTCATACTGCGGACCTGTATACATTTATGGCACGTGCAGATTTTTAAAACGCGAGAAAACGTATTTATAAACTGAAAAGATCTAATGAAACTATTATTTCATTCTAATTCTTCTAAAACGTCCTCTTTCATCAGAAATTACTTTTTCAATAAATTTTCTATTGGCGAATACTATTGAGCTATGCGTAACTATCATTACACACAGTATGGTAAAACTCTAAACTAAATCCTTTAGAAAGATGAACAAACTTTAAAGTTGACTTTTTCGAAAAACCGAGCCCTGGATAAAAGAATTTTATGCCACATTTTTTTTCTTATTTTTTCACGTAGAATCACCCCCTACTCGGTTGTATTACGTATTCCGGCCCACTCTGTATATGAATAAAATTATATATAAGAAATAAATGGATATTTTTAATATATGTACATTCATATAGAAGAAACTCTAACAACAAAAATTATTTTGCTGAGCTAGAATCGCGTGTTATACAACAATGTCATAATACCAAGTGGAAGTAGATTCGACACAAGTGTCCCTATCATGGCTCATCCCTCCTACAACTACTCAAAAAGCATAAGGAACATAAGCATTGAAATAGGAGCTGTTACAGAAAATTGAGAAATTATGTGTCGAGACTGACGATTGGCACGCGTTTCCTGCAGAGACTTACGGACTGAGTAGCTTCGTGGAACAGCGACCGCAATTGCGACTCCATGCTAATAAGCAGCTATGTCATCTCTATTAATCGCGGCGCTATGCCAGCGCGAGTCGAGGCGTGCACCGGCTGGAATGCTAGGAGTGAAACGGGTTACACCGTACGCGGGTTCGCCGACGACACTGTGCGAGTATCAACATTAACGCCGAGGATGGGTCTGGCTAGGGACCTCCTTTCGAGTTCACGGTATGCACGGCTTGAGTCACGTTTCGCGGTCAGGTTATCGAATTGCGGGAGTTTATACGGCTGTACTACTTAATTCCAACAGGGACATGGAAGTATCGATTCGCCGCGCCGAGCCCCGCTGCTCCTTCCGTTCCCGAATCTTGCGGAACATTTCATCCGCCAGATTAGAGCATAGCGTAGCTCCGCTGGCCCGATAGAGATGAGGCTGGCATAACTCTTAGAGCCCATTTACGTTCGTCCGGGGATGGCACTTCGGTGTAGTGATTTTAATGAGACGGTCGATCTCATAAATCCGATTGCTTAGCCGTTAACACAACGAATGTTGCGCGGTTCCTCCATTGTGCACGGACAGGTGTCATGCATTTCGATCACAGCAGAAACGATTCTTCAAATCTATTTGATTTATTCATATTTTCGTCTTTTGCACGATATTCGACGATCCAATCATATTTTCAAAATATGTAAAAATATGTGCCAATTGGTTAAAGCATTTTCGCGATGAAATGAGCTTATAATAAAAATCATAGTACGTAGATGATTTATTTCGTTCAGGATTGAAATGTGCTTCACAGTGCGTGCTCATTGCGAGGCAGGGACTTAAATGGCTCGATTCTCAGGTTTTCACAGTTCCTTGAAGTATATTGTCTGGAAACTATTTCCTGAAAGTTTCGAGCTAATCCAATTAAAATCCACGGAACTAAACTATCCAAACTAACCGGCGAACGCAAGAAACTTTAACCTTTGCGTTCGAAATGAACTCCGGAAATCAATTTTGTTCTGCTGTGTCTGGAGCGTAGTAAAATAAGAAAACGTTATCTCGATCTTAGAATAGCTGGTTCGGTACCAATCATTAGTACGAATAGTGTTACGTCGGCCTGAATAGACGAGCATTTTCCTCGAATGCAGAGAAGGTTGGTATGAAAGTAGCTGGGTAGGGGTCGCGGAAGAAATGTCTGCAATCGTTATTAGTATTTGCTAATCGGCGCATTCCGCCGATGCAATTCTGCATGCCTCGTCCTGAGAAACGCAAGGTCAAATAGACTATGCACATAATGTTCCGATAGTGGGTCACGGTTCTAGACCCGCAGCGATCATCGAGCAGGGTCCGCAGCTAATTTCTCGGCGGACCTATTCGACGCGAATTTCTGCGAAAGAGGCGGTGCGCTAATGCGGCCGGGTGGGGGACTACTAGCGAAACATTACTGTGCATTGATGCCCGTACACCGACGAGAATTTATCGGCCAGGCATTCCTTCAGTGTAGCATTTGGAATCTGAATGAATGTAGTCTGTCGGCCGCCGAATGTCCGACACGATTCGACCGATGTTCGAGCATCGTTCGGTACATGCAAACGCGTTTCCAATAGCAGAAGCTGTTGCGTAATTTATACACATCGCGGCCACGGTTTCCCGCTATTTTTACGTGGGCTGTGTTATCCCGCTAGGAGAGAATTAACCGAGGCCGTGCTCGGATCGCTCGGAGAGAACCAGGAAGGCCGGCTCGCGATTTAACGGAGCTCGCTGGCCAGCCACGCGATTCTTTTCTCTATAATCGTAAGAATTATTAGCCGTGGAGGGCTCGCAGCCGTGGATCGTGTACACACCGCGATAAATCGGCGCGGAGCTGCGGTTGCCCGCTTCTAGGTGCTCGCTCCAAGACTGGGCGAACGTGCAACGGTACTCACCGCTGACCGCGAGTAACCGTGTGTAAAAGATAAACACTGGACGCGCGTTTGTTGCTTGCATAACAGTCGCCAGATAGATAGATGCAGTCACAATCCGCGAAAATGCGAATATCATCACTTTCGTTTGCATCAATCATCTCGCGTGCTCGACTGCTTCGGTTACTTTCTGGACCTCGGGAACCGATTCAGGTGTCGTTCATTTGACGTTTTATTTTAACAGTTACGAATTCATCAAAAATATGTTCGAACACTACAATAATCTCATCCACAATCTATCAAATTATTTCAACTAATATAAGTTAATAATAATAATTAATAATAATAATTAATTAATAGTAATAATAATATAATAATAACAATGGGTCTTTGTACAATGTTAAATAAAGTGTTAACACGATAGAAAACTGCTTTTGCGTTTAGGCTCTTGTATATTAAATTTGCACTGTAATATCTTGTAAAACTTCTCATGGAGATTTTCAATAAATTCAATAAATACGTAAGTTATTGGTTTCTTCTCAACCGAAATACTACAGTTACTGGTGGGGATTCTACAAGAAGCTAAGAAAGGGGCACTGTTGCCCTCGAGAGTGGGCAAACCCGCCGAGTGATGTTAGCCCTGGACTGAAAATCGCTGCCCGTACGGGCAAGCGATTGAGGATGACACAGAATTAAGGGACTCCTTATTACTGGAACTATCGAATTTTAAAGAATGTTGCATTTACTCAAACTTAGTACGATTCTGTAGAAATATATACTTTAGTATTTAAAGAAGCTTATCAAAAAATTTCTCATAAAAACCATCAGAAACCAGTTACTCTGACTGGTTTGGTAGATCTAGTGTTAAATGAGCTGGATTTAATCTTTAACCGTAGAAAAATGTGATATTTTCGTAACAGGCATATTTCGCATAATTCTGAAGTTTTCTAAAAAAGACCTTACTTGAGGACAATTTCTATCCACGTAATTAGCAAACTAGTTTATAGATACGATAATAAGCGATTAAAATTTGCTGAACTTGCAGTGCGTGAAACTTCATGCAATTCCCGTTTTTCCGGATTCGAACCGCTACTTCGCGTCGCCCATGTATCTTTTCCGCGCGATGACATAATCCGGACACCTGCCGCAAGAACGCGAACCCAGGAGGTAGCTCTTATCGTAGGAAGATTGTTAAGTAATATAGCAAAGTGGCCGAACTTTTACATGTCTGTAAAAGCGCGCGACAAACATGGAATGGATTAGAGCGTTGCGCAACCGGGCGCGGCGCGGGCGCCGATTTCGTCCGGATTACGCAAACGATCATGCAGATCCGATTTGACCAGTTTGCCACCCTGCCGTGGGCAACCAGCAGGTTCCCAGTCACGGGCGGCGCGCGATACCAGCCTAGAAAGTTTCGGGCCGAGCACTTTTCCCGCCGCTGGCTGAGAACGCTGAGAACGACACGATCGTCCAGGAATGCGAACCACAACAGAATTACGTGCCATTGTAGTTTCTCCAGCGTGTCGATAACGCCCGTCTCTGTGCCGCGCCGTTCACGAGCCGTTGTTATTCCCATAAGGAAAATATTGGCAAAATAAATCGCAAATCGGTCGTGTTTTGGCTTTTGACGATCGCTGCAACACGACGTTCGCGGGCCTCGCAAGATCTCGCGAAAGTATTCCTCGCCGTATCGCACGAACGACTCCTTTGTTTCGATTAGCTGTTAAACGAGGATCGTCGCTTCCGCTTCGAAACCGTCGATTATCGCTACTGGCGAACCGTGTCAACGGAACGAAACTGTTCGCTGGGAACCATCGATCGATGCTCCGTTCGCGCTGCGGAACGCACCGAGCGTTGTTTCAAGCAAAATGTTTTGACTCTTCTTTTTTCGCGCACATGAAAATGATATGACACAAATTACACTCCTTGCACATTTTTAAAAAGCTTATCTATTCAAGTTGTTTGAAATATTAGAAGCTTCATGCTCCTTGCATCGAAAGCGAAATTGCTGAAACCGATCCTGTTCTTTGACTCAGGTTTCTTGTCCAAACTAGTTTTCAATGTTTCACTTTTCGAAGAATGAGTTGGTGTCTTCGGTTTTAGTTAAATCTCGGTCCCCTTGTGCAACTTCGAAGGTAAGATTTTAGTGCACTAACCATGAACTTCCAGAAACAAGTAATATATAATAATGTGGAATTATGGCAAACGAAAACGGCGTGATGCAACGCGTTCGTTCCGCCAGGTCGCTGACACGGCACGAACGGCGCGAAATCATCGGCAATCGAATTGTTTTTCCATACCTGGTTCGAAAACCTCGTCGCAGAAACTCTCTACCGTCCGCTTTCGAAAGAAGTGCGTTAATTGGAAATCGACGTCGGGGGCGATCTTGATCCGAGCGATGGAAATCACGGGCCTCGAGATCATCGTTTATTATTCATGTTTCTGTGTGTAATTTTTTCGAAGCGTCACGCGCCACTTGTTTCATTAATTCATGCTCTACTTCGCGTGTAATTAACTAATCCCACGTAGTAGTTAAATTCGACGATGTTCGATTGAAATTGATTGCTAAGATGTTCATTAAAACGATATCATTCATAAGTTAATAAGCACGTCGTTTAGATAAACGGTGATAAGGAGCGAATCGCCGTCGCAGGTTTCCTTATCGGACATCCGCGAATCCTGACAGAAGCTGAAGCAAAACGAATTGGGAATCCGGACGAGAATATCATCGATGAGGAGTCGTGGGCGTAGAGGTACAAGCGATTCTGACAAGCAACGAACGTTTTTCCCCCATTAACGAACCGCTCGTAAAGAGACGACCCCGGGGTTGACGGTAACAGGTACTCGACAGGTAGTTGCTACTCACCGGAATTTGACCTTAGAACCTGGAGATCTTCGGGGTCAAGTAGTCAGGGCACTTCCGTATTCGCCGGTGGTCCGCTCGCAAGAAAATTCGGTGCACTCGAAAGCGGCGCGGAGCCGAGAAAACGGCGGTTTTACGAGCACTCGAAAGTCGCAGGCGAGCGGCAGGCGGCGACGCGTGTTTCTACGGCACAACTGGCTTTCGAGAATTCCCGCTTGGAATGCCCACGAGGACGAACGGTATAAGATGCTTCGACGCTGGCTGCCTCGGCAAATGGAAAAGGCACGGTCGAGGCATCTTCGCCGCGCCTACAATTACCGGCGAAGACTCCATCGCTCCGCGCCGCACTTCGGCGCTTGATGAGCTCTCCGCACGTTAATGCATTAAAAAATTCCAGACTGTCTAATTACAAGTTTATTTGTGGCCGATTCCATCTCAAGAGCGATCCTACCGTAGTCGGTCTACGTGCTCGCAAATTCCTGCGTTTCACCGTTTCGAAACCTGTGCGTTCTCGAGCGAATTACATTGCTTTTCGCTGTTGCTCGGAAAATATTCAATTTTGTAACGTTGGCTTCACGAGACACTTTCGTTTAGAAATTCTTTCGTGTCTGCGGATGATACCACTTCGATTTTCTATTAACGATTGCAACTTTCGAACTGATACAACAGATACGAAATGAAGGGTTTTTTAATAAATAATTAAAACTTTATATCTCTTCTTTTGAATGATGTCTATTTAATCAGAACGCTTTGATACACTTTTTCCAACGAGTTTTTAATGTATAAATACGAATATTCGGAGTATTTATGTTCGTACAAAACTCAAAATAAATGGCAAAAATACAGAATTTAGAAAAATTCTTTTTGAAAGAATGAAATGCAAATTTAAAATTGTGGGGAGAGATAAAAAGAGGAAATTTGTTAATTTCTAGCTCCTACTTTCTGTAATTGGTGCAGAAAATTTGTATTCTGAAAATGTACGGATTCATATTATCTTCTTCTCGTTTTGAAGATGTTTATTTTTCAACTTTTTCCAAACGGACTGGTTGAATTTCACTTTTTACCTAAAGAAAGTTTAATCCACTTCGAAATTCAATATTCCCTCTTTATTCAGAAATTTAACTTTCTTTAAAATATAATTTACATCGCTACGAACCAGCATGGCTTTCCATCGGTGCAATGCTGCAGTAGTTACTCGTATTATGAACACCGTTTTTGCTCGAACTATGATAAATAAACGCACCAGTTAGCGATAGCATTAGAAACTCGCAGATGGATAAGAAAGCAGTATTGGTCGACGAAATTATCAGCTGTAAAAAGTAATTTAAAAACTGTCAGATTTAATGAACGGCCTTGAGAAACGAATGGATTAAACTTGAATAAACTTCATTTCTAATTACAGACATCATCTGTAATTAATCGTGATATATCAAAATGATTACGTAATTTCGATCGAGATCTCTATTCATAATAAAATAGTAATTGATCCGCGAAGGGAAGCATAAGTATACATTTCAAGAGAAATTTAATCATAGGATATCACTTCGCTGGATTTTGCACTTGACGGTAACTGCAACCCTCTTTCATGCTGCACATTCCTTTGTTTAACGTCTTTATTTATGGTACATTAATATGATTATAAATCAACGGTGACTTTCTGTCGACAGTATCTTTTCCTACATGAAGCAAGATAACAAATTTCTCATGAATTAATCACTACTTCCTTTGAACATTTTTAAAAACCTTTCCCGAGAATCTTGACATTCCTTTCCATTCGTATTGGAAGCAATAGAAGTGTTCTCGCAAGAGACTCTGTCTGTAATTCATACTCATGATTCCCCAGTACATAAATTGCTTTTGCAAGATCTCTATTTTAAATTAATAACGTTGCCGGCAGCAAATGCAAATGGAAGCTTCCACTGTAACAGAATTATTATAAAGTCGATGTAATTCAGTAGTGCCGGCATTTTCCAGGCCAGCGGTAGCGAGAGGAATGATAAACTTCAAGGTATTTCTTAGCTTCCGCGCTAATGTAAAATATCGCCCGGGAAACATTTGTCCCGGTTACGGCGGAATATGAACGCCTGTAATAAATGTTCTAAATCTACGGCAAGATGGTTTTGCCAGTGCACGGGAAAAAAATTAATTTTAATTTGCTTAAGAGTACGGCCACGCTCGCCAGGCGTTATTTCTTACCGCATGTCCCATTCGCGCGAAGATATACTGAGCCAACCTGCATCCGGCCGAGGCAGAAGCGACGCGATAGGATTTCTGAACTCATCTCCCGTAATCAATTTCACTAAGAGAGAAGAAAAAAGAGGCAGTCGCTTAATGAGAATCGTCCAGAGGAGACTCGAAATTATGTAAATCGGGAAAGCTTAGCTGGCCAATGGTAAGAGGGATTCCCTTTTAATCCCCCAGTCCTTTTCCTACCGAAATAATTCTCTATCGTTCGCTTATTTTCCGACGTGTTCGCCAGGACGTCGCGACCCGCTAATGACTCGAGCGGGTCCGGGACGGGCGATCAATTATTTTTCGATGGCAAAAATCCCGGGATGACGCAGCGACCGCCACGAAATACATTACTTAAGGGAGCACTAACGACTGCGACTCGTGAAACGTGTTTTTCATTTCATTCGGTTAATCTATCGCCACGACCTCCGTCAAGCTCTCGAAGAAATTGTGGTCCGCAATGACCTACATACTACTCGATCGATTAATTTTCCTTCGGCTCTGTACTGTTTGCAAGTTTTCGGATCGCCCTGCATCCTCCGCAAAATACAGAAAATTCTCCCCAATTGTTCCTCAGCATGCAAACAAAAATGGACAACTTGGGAAGAGGGAATTATCAACAGCTATAAAAACGAGCCCCGAAGCGCGAATATCGTATCTCTTCTCCCCAAGTTGTCCATTTTTGTTTACATGCTGAGGGGCAATTGAAGAGAATTTACTGTGCCACGACAGACACGAGCGGCGTAGTTCGCGATCGGGACGCGTTTGATAACAGTTCGATGCGTGCGGCGGTGTCGAATTTTGTAATAACGAGTTCTTTATCGACTTCACTTGCATTATGATTGCACTCGAAATTTCGTTGCAGCGAGTAGCGCATATGCTAACAAGCGACCCGAGCAGTTCAAGCAGGCCTGTAACATTTCACGGAAAGCACTGGGTGCAAATAGCACCGAATTATTATCAAACACGCGGTGCTTGCGCAACAATCTACACACGGTCCGCTGTATTATTTTAATTGTAAGTCTCTCGAATGAATCAGAACACTTATCAACTAAATTTCAGTCACGGATAACCCCTTTCAGCACTGTGTCATTGTGTGACAATGGTGGGCACAGGGAGAAAATATTCATTCCGAACGAGGACCGCATATTAATCCGTCGAATAAGTTCGCGCGTGGAATTCATACCAATGATCCCCGCTGTCCCCGAGGACTATTAAAGCAGACGTTTAAAATCGCTGCTAATTAACGAACTATATGCAAATAACCCTAGCACAGTTTCAAGGTCGCTTCTCCAAAAAAATCTACCTCCGGTGAAAATCAATTTTAAGATTGATTTCTGCTGAACACAAATGTTCCGCATGCAATAAAATACGTTTACAATAAGCTTTAATTATGTCATCTTCATCCAAAATTTTTTGTATATGTAAAGCAGGAAATGAATAGAAAGTTTTCACCCGTAATAATCGTTATACATGATGATTTCTTTGATGTTTGTATTGATTCATAGCTGATCTATTCATTTTTGTTATAAATATACTAATAAGGAACAAAATGGTCGAGAAAGTATGAAGACACGAAAGTTCTCAGAATTTTGGATCTCATATCTTCTACTACAATACAAGAAATAAAATCAACATTAACGCGTTCACTACCAACGTTATACATACGTAAATGGACTTACACCATTTTCATAATTGAAATCACTTGTAAAAATCATTTAATTTCAATTACAAAAAATTAAACATAATTTAACAGATATGTTGTCTTAATCCAAATTTGTTTATAAATAATAACATGAAATAAAATTTTTGTATTTATATATTGTTACATTTAACATAAGATATTGCAACTATTTATTTATGCTCTTTATGAAGCAGTGTCCTGAAATAGTTATGATGCACAGGAGGTATATAAGGTAATAACTGCTCCATATCCTTATATTTTTCGTATGTAATAGGTCTGGCATCATTATACAAAGGCGCCAGGGCGATTCTTTCTTTCTCCTGTCCTCCATTGATGCTTTATATGAAATAGTATACGGTTCACATCTGTAAAACTTAGTCAGTTTACCTTCTCTCCGTTAGTATTTTTTCTTACCCGTTTTTGAATTGGGTTTTGTAGAGTTCTTGTTGAAATGAAATTCTCTCCTTTCATTTTGTGTAAAATACATTTATTATTTTTTCTACACTATTTAATAACATCATAATAATCCTGTGGTGTGTACAAAAAATACTTTTTTTATAATATAATGCCCTCAACCTATATCCATGGGAATTGGAATTACACTACTTTCATAATCAATCGCTACGCTATTTCTTTTATTCACTAATTTTAAATTGAACAAAGTATTAGCGCTTTTTAAGATATTAAATATTAACTAGTTATAAACAAAAAGTTTACACTACATTAATTATAAATTATGTTATATCTCTTTGCATTAAAAATGCAATATATCTACACATCTTTTGCATTAAAAAAATCATTCAAAGAAGCATTCAAAAA